>JAFMSR010000002.1:41911754-41944033 GCA_022818135.1 Saxidomus purpurata
AAATTATTAAATATGAATTATATTTTGCTTTATTGGATGTGCTCTGGACCAGTGAGTTATTGTTTATTTATAAATCATATGATAAACACTCATATACATTGGTAAATCTTTTGAGTGTATTTTATATAGTTATATTACCCTTCAAAATGGCCACATTGAATTATGGTAAATAAATTAAGTAAAACACAGTAGATGATATTAAATTATTTCTCTACTTCACAGGTGTTATTGAAAATATACATAACAGAGATGGTAGATTTTCTTTTTTCATTGGGATAGTCAAAAAAGATTTTTACAAATTTTAGCTATATTCAGTTGGAATGAAACTGTGATACTGATTCATACTTTTTGGCAATTATAATTATTCTAGGAGAATAAATCAATTATTTATATCGATCTTCAAATTGCGGTGGTCACTTTGAATGGTAATATCACTTAAGGATTAGATAGGTTTAAGGATTAGTAGCATAACTGTTTTGGTCTTCCATGAAGGAATGAAATTTATTTCTGTGTATTTTCCCTGCAGTATTCTATTTCATTTGCTTTAGCAAGGCAAATGTATGAGATTTAAACTCAGCATATTAAAAAAACTTTTGAGGTTGTTAAGTTGTGATAACTTACTGATTCATTTTTATTTTCACATTTCACATTATTAAGTCAAAGGTCAAGATCACGGGTTCATAAACTTTTAAACATTAGAACTTTGTATGTTCTGCTCCATTGCTAACACTGTGTGACAGCTGAAAACATTAGAGGAAGATGACCCCTATCAATCTAAAATAGGTCAAAGGTTTGCAGTGTTCAAGACACTTGATACTGAACATGCAAGAGTCACTCATGAAGAACAACACTTTTCAGTCCAACCAGATGTCATATTTTAATTTTGTTCTTAAAATCAGCCATTGTTTTTCAGGTTCGATTTATAGACAACACATCTGGTAGAGAACACAAGAGAATGACAAAAGGGGAGAGCACTGATGATGAACTCCCTATTATTACTGGTCATGCGGGTTCAATAAGATGTGTTTCTATCCTAGAGAAGCAGGGTGTGGTACTCAGCGGTAGCTATGATACCAGTATTAGGTAAGTCTCACTGATGATATAATTAGGTCATGGAGGGCTTCTAATTTTTCCTGGAAAGAGGGGCGTTTGCTTCTGATTGATAAAATTGACCTGAAGTTTTGCCTTATTATCTGTATTCAGTGATATTTCCTAGTGAACACAAGATTTTGACCAGTGACACTGACCGCTTACATTGATATTGTTTGTTCAGAGATGTCTTCTTATACTTTAAAAAAAAAATCTGAAAATTTGCCGGCATGCTGTAGAAATGTAACTGACTTCTGATTGCTTAGTTGACCCACTGTATAATGCAAATCTGTACACCATTTAAGTTCAATAATGTTTGAAATGATCACAGTGTTAGAACTAAGAAATGGAATTGAAAAGTGATCTTACATTCACCCACGCATTCAGTATAAAAAGATGAACTCAAATTTTAATAGTTTTGAAATATAAAAAAGAATTATAAGTGATTAATGATGACAGTGCTTTGACAATTGACAGAGTTTTAAAATATACACACACTTAAAGTTTGTTTAAATAGAAGTTTTTTATTTGTATTAAAAGGTAGTGTTTAGTCATGTGGGTGTATATTTTGTAAAACCTATAAGGAAACACTGCATTCATCTCCACACTCAAAAGTGGTATAGATGTTCTAAAATAATTCACTGAGTTTATCATTTTACACCCTTTACATCATGCGTCAGCCAGGACAAATTTTATATAACATAAAACTGAACACTTGGAATGGAACTAGATACTACAGAATGATCAAATATTGTCACAATTTACAATCTCTTCCTTAATATTTACAGTAATATAGTAATTTAGTGCTGCAAGTTGATTTATAACACTGATAAGTAGTCTCGAATGATTTTTAGAATTACACAGCACTTTTACAAACCTGCCTTTGCTATGACAATATACAAGATTCTTCCTCATAAGTGTTTACTGTAGTGGTATATGGTGACTTAATTAAATTTTTATACCAGAGGTATCATTTACGATCTTGCACCTTATAAACTCAATAAGCCAAACAGACAGTGGAGGAATTTAAGATATAAATTTCATGTTATTTGTAACTCGTTCATCCGGGCAGAATAAAGTAAGCTTTTTCATGTAGAAACGGATTTGTCCATACTAAATCAATTGCTAGATTATCATACAGATTACTAAAAAGGTGATAGAAAGGACTATTTAATCCTTTATTATCTGATGTTTAATGGTACGCAATTTACCTTGAGACTGCTCTCTCCTTTCTTTTAAAATTTCGCTCTTAAAATTGTAATTTGAATAATGTCTAAGCATTGTTATGATTTTATTGTTAGAGGAGATTTTTACTTTTCAATGGAAGCACAATGTAAATAGGAGATAGATCATAAGGAAAATCAGTACAGCTGATGTAACTTTTTCTGAAACACACAAGTACAGCAGCTCCATCGTTGTCTCCGTCTTATTTCACCTAAGTCTTCTGCACCTCACAAGCCCAGTGGCCCTCAGCTGATGTTTTCTACAGGGCATAAGAGCAAGTTCAATCCGTACAGTTGCCATGCCAAATAAACAAACACTCATGCAGATCATGTTCTAAGTTTTGTTCAAGTCTTTCTCAATCACAGTGATTAAACCCCATTGTATCCACAGTGTTTAAACGCCACTGTGTCAGTACTTGAAATTTCCTACATATCATTGTACAGAACATCACACAAGTGCACTTAACTATGTACAAAAATACAATATTTAGATATGCTTTTGTCTAATCTTTTGTAGAAAGATATATTAAAAAAATGCCAGGTTTCACCAAGACAACTCATAATTAGTCATTGCCCTTATAAGGTCAACTGGTTGTGTTTGAAATGATTTATAACCTTTGGTACCAGTATGTCAAATGACATTTAATCACTGTCGTTAAATTCATTTAAAGTTCTATAAAACCAAGGTAGCATATTAATTGTGTACTTTCGACTTCAAGTTTAAGAGCGCAGTGTTATATCTTAAATAAATAACAAGTAAAGTGGATCTCCTCTATGGTCCTTTGATGTTGATTTTATGTCCAAGGACTGGCTCTTAAAATTGTGGTACTTGTGTACCCAAACTGTTTTGCCTACTAGTTTTTGATTAAAACCTGTTAGATCTGACAAAAATACAGCATTATAAATAAAGCTTGACTTTTCATCTGGTACAGTTTACCATTACCTGTATTTGAAGCTTGTACCAGTAAACTGACTAATCTTAAGCTACAAGTGTTTGTTACCATATGTTATTTTACTAATTGGGGAAAAAAATACAATAAAAAAACCCAAAGCAGACTGTTATTAAAATGAAACCACTTGATCAGGGTATAAAATGATAAGCTGCTTACTTTTGTAGGTATAATAAGACCTTGCGTAAGACCTTGCACATAATTCTTAATCACCAAATTAGCCAAAAGTACTAACAACAAGGAGAAGAAGGGAAACCTTCACCTTGGATAGCCTCATGGGCTCACCCAATGCAAAACAAACACTCCACGGCAAAAAAAAAATCACCAACAACTAATGATGTAGCTTGACTTGAGCCTGTTTTCCAACACTATTTCTATTTCTTGTGAATCATGCTTGAGACTGAACTGTGCTGAATATTTTAAGAAATTTGAAACTGTTTTAAGTAGGGCTGACTATTGCAGCCAAATTTACTATCACGATAGTTATCGATAGTTAAAAGTACTATCACGATAGACTATCAATAGTTGGCTTTACTATCGCGATACTATCACGATATTTTCGATTGTTTACAAACTATACATTTTTACTAAGTTGATTCAATTTGTTTGTATCAATACCTGTAATAAACAGATAAATTATGAAATTGTTACGCTTTTTACTTTAATGGACAAACTTTGACAATGTCTTCACAATAAACAAAAGATAAATTGCAATACCCTGAGCTTCAATGACTTACAAATAACTTGAAATAAAAGAATGTGCTTAACAATTAACTTATATGTTAAGATACATGTACTACAGAACTGAAACAGAGAACGAAATAACGCATTCAAAAACGAAATTAAAACTATCGAGAAAAGTCGATAGCTATCCAGACTATTGGCGATATTATCGATAGTGTGAAATTGCTATCGACTATTGACTATCGGGCCTGATACAATCGTGATAAGTCGATAGTATCGACTATTGTTACACCCTTAGTTTTAAGTTAATTTTAAAAAGTATGCAAGGTATAACACAGAGAATGAAACTTTGAATTGTGGTTTGTTTCTTTGTGTGTGGTTATATGTAAACTGGACAAGTCTCTTGGCATGTTCTGTTAAATAAAGTTAACACAACTTTCTAGAATATTATTTCTATTCTGTGAGCAGGATGTGGAGTATTAATACAGGACATTGTCTGAAGATATTCCGTGGCCACAGAGATACAGTTCTTACCATTAGGACCCTAGGAGATCTCCTCATTTCTGGCTCAAAAGACAAATCATGCAAAGGTAAAGTATGTCAGTGTTTAGCTTATTTAATATATAAAAGATCTCTTTTTCAATTCCTTTTATCTTTTATCTTCATTCCATGCAGAACTTTGGATGCTAAGGCAACAAATAGGAAAACTTTAAAAATCTTCTTCTCTAAATCCACAAGGCCAAGAGCTTACATATTTAACATGTAGCATTGCCTGGTGGACCTGTATCAAGATTGTTCAAATATGACCCCTGGGTCAAACTTAACCCTGCCTCGGTTGTTGCTTGTTTTTTCATAGGCTTATATAGGAAAAACATTAAAAATCTTCTATGGAACAAGACCTAAAGCCCTGATATTTAACATGTAGCATTGCCTAGTGGACCTCTGCTAAGGTTGTTCAAATTATGACCCTTGATTTTACATAGGTTTCTTAAAAACCTTCGTCTTAAAAAACACAAGGCCTAAAGCTTAGATATTTAGTATACAGCATTGTATAGTGGACCTCTAAGCAGTTTGTTAAAATCGTGCCCCTTAGGTCAATATTGGCCAAGCCCAGGGGATCACTTGTTATACATAGACATATATAGGAAAAAGTTTAAATATCTTCTCCAAAACCACAAAGTTTAGAGCTTAGATATTTAGTGTGTAATAGTGTCTAGTTGACCTCTTCAAAGTTTGTTTAAGTCATTCCCCAGGGTTGGGGTAATATTTACCCTGCCAAGGGGGTCATTTGGTCTAGGAAAAACTTTTAAAATCTTCTTTTCTAAAACTATAAGGCCTAGAGCTTAGCTATTTGGTTTGTAACATTGTTTAGTGGTCTTATACCTACTTTGTTCAAATTATGAACATGGGGGTGAAAATTGACCACACCCACGGTTCTCAGGTGAGCGATATAGGGCCATCATGACCCTCTTGTTTGTTTAGTTTGGTACAGTTTTTCATTGAAAACTGCTGAAGCTTATAAGTTTTAAAGATGGATTATTTTGGAATTAAGGAGGAGGATGGTAGAGGGAATAATAGTAACAGAGAAAGTTTAATCTCAGGACATTTTGTAAATTTCTGTGTTTCCATACAGAGTACTTGTCTGTAAAAAATGCCTTTCCACAGAGACATGGGTGGCAGTTGAATGAAAATGTGTACAAAGAATTTTGCATGGTTTTATTGATAATATTATACTTTTGCAGTTTGGGACATGCAGACTGGAAAATGTCAAAGGTCATTCCGACATAGGCACCCAGTTACAGCAGTTGCCATGTCAACAGCCACTGTTATATCTGGGTGTGAGAGTGGGAAGGTGAAAGTATGGGAACTAAGAACAGGCAACTTAATCAAGGTTTGTTTCACTTAAATTTAGTAAACAATTCAGTTTGAAGTTAAGAATAATAATTGAATATGATGATTAGGAATCAAATTTGTTCAGTAAAATATGGTTTCTATAATGAGTGGCAAATTCACTTGAAAATTGTTATATCCAGTGCATTTTAAAAAGAATTTTCAAAGGAACAGAGACATAGAATAAATAATAAAAGTCTCTTAATGAATTATCAAATGGTAGATGGTTTGAAAAATTAATTTAATACTTAGTATACACATTTTAATGAGAAAATATACGCCGACACTTTTCTGTAAATAATAAGAAAATAAAAATGTTGTGTTTGTCTTTGAGTAAGCATTGCTGCATATTGTAATTCTAATTATTATAAATGATACTAATCAGATATCAAGTTTTTGATCATTAATTTCCAATCATTGGTTCAATTCATATGACAAGTACGAATCTAACATTTTCTACTTCATAAAAGGTATGCTTATTTGCAATAATTAAAAATAACTGTTCGTTGCATGCTTATCAGAACTTTCATCAAATGATCATTTATATATTAAAACCATTACAGTAAATGTTGTGTATAACGAACTCATTGAGACCGTTAAAATTTGTTTCTTATATCCAGAGTATGTTATATACGGAGTTTACTGTACTTCCATTCGAAATGAAACTTATTACCTTTTTTTTGAGAGAGTAACTTATGAATGTTTGAATTACTTACAGTATTTTAATCAGGGAATATTAATTTATAGTTCAAAACGTTTCAAAAATTCATTTTTCAGGTTTTAAATGGTCACCATGAAGGAGTGACAGCTATACGGTTTGATCGTTGGCATATCGTTACTGCAGGAAGAGATGGATATGCCTTAATCTGGAGTGCCATTGGAGACCACAATAGATGTCTGTCTGCTCTAAGGCATCCAAAGTAAGACAGCATAAAGATCACTGCATTTGACAACTTCTTGTATATCTTTTGCTACTCAATACTGTTTTGAGGTTTTTAATGATTCAGAAATAATGACCTTCCCAAAACTGTAAGAATTCTTTTAACAAAACAGACATGTCCATTTTATACCAAGAAAACAAAACTTTTCCATGCAAGTTCTTGTTATAAAATCCATGAAAATTCTGCTTAATTCTGATAATATTCCTTTCTTTTAAGAGGAGGGTGGAGGGGTTGTCATTAAAGTTGTACAAACTACAAATACCTAGGAAATAAATGATTTCTAACATTTAAGCAGCTGAAAATTTGGCTAGAGTGGATATATACGCTATATCACAGAGTGTTGACTGGAACTACTGAAAATTGCATTAGAAATGTTTAACTTGATTTTAAACTCATTTAAAGAATAAATGAATAAATCTCCTTTTACTATTCACAATCACACACTAATTGAAGCATCAATTATTTAATGATGTCTCCTTACCTTGATTTAGAGTTGTTGAAGATTTCATCATCTACATTTAGAATATTGGTCATCTTTGTCCATAGTGTATTTCATCATAACATATGTTACTGTAGGGAGGTGTTATGTCTCGAGTTCAAATATCTCCGATGTATCACTGGCTCAGCTGATGGTCGTATCCGCATCTGGAATATCATATCGGGACAATGCTGTAGAATCATGCGAGGCAACAGCCGCAGTGATGCTATACTCGACATCATTGCCATTGACAACAGGTAAAGTACAAAGTTTGAGAATTGTTTTTTAAATGACTTAAATTCCACTTCAGATAAACTGAACTTATCTGTAATATCACGTTATACCAAAGCTCTATCAAAATGTATGTTTCAGCAATTTATGTGTCTTAATAATGTTCAAACAATAATAGTTGCACTGTAAAATTTGCTTTCTTTTCAGAATAACAATAAATACATCTGTAAACTTGTTGGTTTTAAACTTTGAAGAAGTGGAGTGGAACTATGATCTGGAGGAAGACAAAGTTCCGCCACTAGTCCAGTATTCGTCTTACACCCAGGCTCCTGTGAGACAGCAACCATATCCTTATATCAGGTATCCGATTGATAAACGAGATTTTGTTTTTCTATACATTTAATCTATTAAAGAAGTTTGATTTCTATGAAAGTTTCGAAGTTTTGAATTTATTATGTCGCACAGACTTATAGGTCTGTGTCATGTGGTAAGGAGTATGCTGGATTTTAGCTTTCCTTTTGCTTTTATACTAGGGGTCGCTATAACAAACTTATTCCCATTTTATAGCGTCTTTTTATCTTTAATGAGTTATGTTTTTATATGAAGTTAATTGGCTGATTGGATTGACGTTAGTTTTAGATGTGTTTTTAGCAAAAAGTTAAGGTATTGTAAATACAAACGGAATGTCATAACAGAAGGTTGGTCTGTGGGGTAGTATATTTCGAGTTGGTAGTAAAGTTCTTGATAACACGAAGATCATGCACTATACAGTCAACAAGAAATTTACACCCACAGATCAATCAACTGTTACAGTATTCCTTTTATTACTGGTATAAACCTTTTCAGCATGTCACGTAAAAAAAATCTAAACATTCAGATGTGCCATTCACTGTGTTAAATCCCTATGACACACTCTTTCCTGTTTTCAGTGTACAAACAAAGCAATAAAAAGTAAATGCAAAATGTGCATCATCTAAATGGCTTATTTAATGTAAAAAAGACATTGTTTTGATTAGATTATACAAAAATTAAGGGAAAAAAGCAAACTTATATTACTGCATTTCATCTGCTATGGAAAATTTGATATGAAATCTTGTATTTTACTACACAAATACTAAATAATCATCAATTTAAGATTAATAGGTGCACAATATATAATAAACTCTATTCTTAGGAAATTTTCAATGGTAATTGTTATTTTAAATGACAAACTTGTTCACATTTTACAGAGCTCAGAGGATGAAGAAAGCTGGTGCATCTAACACAAAGATCCTTCACAAGAATGAGCCTGTAGATGCAGGGAGACAACCCATGCCGCAGTTGTCATACAGAGCTCAACAACTGCCACATAGTGCTAAAACCTTATCTGCAAGAAGTCTTGGAAGTGCAAAGTCTATCCAACACGTGCCGATGGAAAGCTTGTTCTCAAAAAGCAGAGAAACAAGAAGTGCCACGCATATTGACAGAAGCGCACATTCTGGGAAAAGAGCTACCACTACCTCTGCTCATTCCAAACCACCTTTACCCAGTTCTTCCAAAGCCCGTCCACTTACATCAAAATCTGCTCAGTCTGGGTATACTGTTACAATAATGGAGGATGTTGCTGAGCAAGAATGGGAGGAAGAGGAATGGCGGGAACCTATCAGACTACAGCGTAGAATCTCATGGGCCTTTGAACATCCTCTAGTGCCAAAATCTAAAGACATTTCACTTTCTGAGACTAAAGCTTTGTTACGATCACAAATGAGAATGAAATCTGAAAGTGTAGTACCTCCTGACTTTATTTATCTTACTGTAAATGCTATACAGAACTCAATGAAACCTTCTGAAACTAGTACTAATACAGAGCAAAATATCCTGGATAGAAAGCTGGATACAAGATTACGGCAGAACAGACCGTCTTCATCTCCTAGCAAGATTGATCCAAGGACACGAGTTCCTGTTGAAGAAATGGACCTTGCACAGTTTCGTGAAAAGGAGGAGGTTGATACACTTTCAGAAGTCTCAGACCATAGATCTATTAAATCCGCAAAATCGAAAGACTCCATACCTGCTGCACTTGAAAGGGAAATATATTCAACAAGATGTCAAGTGAAACCATTGAAAACTTCACCCAAATTAAGTGTACATCCTAAACATATTCGCACAACATTACCAAAAGGTAGAGTCATTCGTCCAATATCTGCATCGGTAACAAGAAAAGAACCCACTGAACCTGAAGCAGTTCAGTCAAAATCTGGACGCCCAATCACTGCCCCTGCTCTTAGAGCACGTCCTGACACAGCATCCACACTGCCCTCACATATTGCTGCATCAATGCCAGGTGTGCATCCTCCTAGACGCAAACATGCAAACATTGCATCCACAGGCAATGAGGCAAATGTCGTCCCTATGTTGATGTATCCATCTGATATGAAAGAAAAACTTAAGACTTTGCTAAAAGAAAAACGTCAACAAAGAACTGATGAATTGCTTGAGTCAGCAAGTGAATTGGGGATAGGTAAAGTAAGTCAGTTTAATGACCCTATGAGATCTCATGTAAGGTTTGAACTAAGAACACATAACCAGGAAAGAGATTATATCACAAAGACAGAGAAACACTACCAAGAAAAGCAGAAGAAAGAGGAAGCAATTACAGAGAGGAAGAAAAGAGTGCTGTGGACGGCAAAAGCTAGAGGCGGTAACTCGTCACGCATCAACTCCGCACCTGCAGGTTCAAATAACTGAACAATTATTATCTGATAATGAATTAATGTTCACTAGTTTAAAAGTCTGTTATATGGTTTGAATGAAGTATACATGCAGAAGAGCGCAGTTTGGAGCGCAGTGAAGCAATATTCAATAAAGAAGCGTTTAACATTGTATATGCATATAAACCATTCTCGTGTGGTGTGTGAACTTGCTGATGTTGCATAGATAGTTGAATACCTTTTTTCACAGGAGTCTTCTCATACATTTGTCTAGTCCTGGAACATTTCGACTCTGTCTCTTTTCTCCGTTTCATATGCAGTAGTTATCACAAGTTTTGTATGTAGAGTATTGTTCTACACTTTATTGATGTTGAAAAATGGTTAAAGTGCATATGTGTCTCTTGTAATCTATGCTGTTTAACAGTATTACTATCTATAATGTTCTGTGTGCATGTATGTAAAACTATTGAGGGTAAGTGTTTTAATAGTTTCCTGTTAGTGCTCTTGTTATCATAATATTGGAGGCGCTTCTGTGATTGATCAAGGTCTTTCAAATACTATTTGAAAGACCTTGGATTGATGCTGTATTCAGTAAAATAGTTTGCATTTTTAAAAATCTTAGTCTGCCACAAATGTAAGCCAAGTTTTAATTTATTTACGAAACACTTTTTATACTGAATATTTTACACATCTTGATTGTAACAGTATTGTTATTTAGCCTTTTATAAAGTTATACGTTATATCTGTGATAGTCAATGCAGCATTATATTGTTCAATGGCGTAATTACTAGTATTGATAAGCATTAAAAGTGAATGTAGTAAGCAGGTGATTAAACACTGTGATCTATCGTGTCCTGATTATATCCGGTGTGATGTTTTGAATCGTCGGGTGTTTTACAGAATTGTTCAGTTGACGTACGTTTTGATTGTGCTGAAATAATTGATTATATGACTTTTTTTTTGCTATTTGTCATATTTTGTTGCTGTTTCTCTTGTATAGTTTTAAAGTAAGAAATTCATAATTATCTCATTCAGTTAATGCAAAGTCTGTGATAATGAAAAATATATTACATTTACTTATTAAATGTTCAAATAAGATTTTGGTATTGGGCATCCTTTTTTCACCCCTACTGTAGTTTACAACAGTTATTTCTGTCCTGCTGCAACAAACGTTTGTGTATTGACTATTAAGACACCATTCCCAAACCGCCTTCTCGAACCAGTTCTGAAACTTTTAGGGACCTGCGACGACGGCTGTTCGATTCATTACTGCTTCAAAAAATATCAAAATCGACCTTTCATCGAACCCTATCATTCCTTCCAATTTAGTCTTTAAATTACCAGCAACCGTATGGTTAAATAAATATGTTCGCATAAATTAGTTGGTTCAATGCGGTAACATTAAAGGTTTTTAAGATATTACAGGATTTAGAAGAAAGAATAAAGGGAACCTTTCTACAGCATAATGTAATGAATACACTTCGTTCAAGTGGCAAATATAGAAGGAATTCGACCATAAGCATCCGTACGTTTTAAACGTACTCCATACAGTGTAGATATGTTAACCAAACCAGAATGCGTGTTTTACTAATCGGTAATCGCATCTGGATTGCGATTGCCGATTTTTATCACTTCATTTGCTGCAATTACTCTTCCATGAGTTTCCAAATATAAAGTACCTAAACTTAAGTTCCCATGAAATTTTAAAAAATCCACAGAAGTCAGAACTACCAGTTTCCGACACTAAGAGATTACCATGATAAAATAGAATCAAAGAACAAAGATTATTTTGAAATCAACATTTCAGTTGACCTGGTAAGTTACCCATTCGTACCAAATAAGTCTGGTCATCTAACTAATGACGGCAAGTGAGAAATGGTTTTAGTGACACGATAGTGCAACTGTGCGTTTTGTGTTAACAAGTGCATCATTGTATGTATTGATCACCCTAAGTAACAACAGTCAACTCTCTGAAAATACACCGGAAACGTATAAATCATACGTGACGTGATAATGCCTCTTCAAAATAGTGTACCAATAACAAAAGCAATGGCGCATTTGGATATCTTGTGACAATGCCACTCCTTAGCCAAGCAAAAAACTTTTCTAAATTGGTCTTGTAAGGGAAGTAACACAGTGTAAGTAACGGATGATGGTTCTCGAGTTAAGTCCACTGTTATAATACATGCAATTCAATGATTTGACAAGTAAGGTTTGAGCTGTGGACACATAACCAGGGAAGATACTATCTTACAGAACCAAGAAAGAAACAGAAGCGGGAGGAGGGGGTCATAGAAAGAATGATGCTGCTATGACGGTTAAAGCTTGAGCTGGTTACTTGGCGTATATCATCAAGTACATGAAGCTCCCATGAAACATACGTGTAATAAATATTGTTGTTTTAGAAATGTTGAAACCATGGTTACAAATTAGCCAGTGTTGGTCCTTTACCAACGTTATACTATAGAAAGGAGAAATACGATATGAAATCTAACCTGCACCCAGTGAGAACCTGCTCTTATCATATTTGTTTCCGCGCAATTTTTTAAAAATATTAAAATTGAATATACTTTACACTTCTGGAATTTCATGTCACGTTTAGCATAAATTCATTTACATTGATATCTAAGGTCCTTTACTGGTAATTATGAAATATTGAAACATATTTTGGTACATATCCGTCTTATATGCTTGGTCCATGCCAGGTTGTTTCTGTCGTTTTATTGCGTACCGGTATTGATACTCTGTCGAACCTGTTTCATAGGACCAGCATCTATGTCTTTTGCAGAGGCCTGACCCTGTGCGTACACAAACCCTCCGAAATAACATTGCGAACAATGACCAGGCTTGTTTTACTTTTTAGATACACACAGAAACCCCCCCCACACACACACAAATAGACACTTTCCGCGAACATGCCGGCTAATAAACGCCGTAACTCAAAAAATGTGCTACAAGTTTCAATTCTATTACATAAAAATTGTAATAGTAGACAAGCAAAATACATAACTAACGTAGGGACGTAATTCAATAATAGGCCCACACGAGCGCTGCACTTCCTTCTCACTATTTGCTAAATATCAAGTAAATCTGTTGAACGGATTTTGACTTATGTTCCCTACAAGCATAAGGGAGGTCATTCAAAAAGACAATGTATATTTAAAATTATTAGTTATTGCACTTCCTCTAAATATCTTCTATCTATGTCGTATATCAAGTAAATCTATTTCATCGTCTCGGACTGGGCTATGTTTCGGATATGCATAATTTGATGCGATAAAGGGATATAATAACAAACAAGAGGGCCATGATGGCCCTATATTGCTCACCTGACTACCATTTGCTATAATAAAAGGAGTCATGATTCTAGCATAATTCGTAGAGGTCCACTACACAATGCTAAGTAACATTTCAAATATCTATTATCTGCCTGTCGGCCTTGTGTTTTTTAAAAAAGTTTTCCCTATATAAGCCTATGTGAAACCAAGTGCTTCCCCCCCCCTCCCGGGAAGGGTTAATTTTGACCCCAAGGGCATAATTTGAACAATCTTGGTAAAGGTCCACTAGACAATGCTACATGCTAAATAACTCAGCTCTAGGCATTGTGGTTTCAGAGAGGAAGATTTTTAAAGTTTTTCCTATATAAGCCTATGTAAACCCAAGTGACCCCCGGGCGGGTCAATTTTGACCCAGGGCTCATAATTTGAACAATCTTGGTAGAGGTCCACTAGACAATGCCACATGCTAACCTTGTGGTTTCAGATAAGAAGATTTTAAAAAAGTTTTTCCTATATAAGCCTATGCAAAACTAAGTGACCACCTGCACGTGGTCAATTTTGACCCGGGGATCATAATTTGTACAATCTTGGTAGAGGTCCACTAGATAATGTTACGTGCCAAATAACTAAGCTCTAGGCCTTGTGGTTTCAGAGAAGAATTTTTTTTTAAGTTTTTCTTATATAAGCCTATGTAAAACTAAGTGGCATAATATTAAAAACGTGCAAACAAGAATTGTCACTCGTCCCGAATTTAATGTTAAGTCGATCCCTTAACTATATTTCGAGTTAAGCTCCGGACAAGGTTTTATATAAAGGGGGATAATTTTAAAATGGGGTAAGCAACTGTTCTTTGTCACTGTATTTCGTCTCTATCTTTTCTATGCTTGTGTGAAGTATCAACTCAATGCCTTAAATACATTTCGAGTGATGCTCCGGACAAAAGATGTCCGGACGGACGAACAGACGGACGGACAGAGCGGCGATTAAACCCCACTTGTTCCTGGAGCATACAATTAAATAATAGCAAACAAGAGCTGTCACTCGAAGTAGCTACGCTTGAATAGTATTATTGTGCTCTGCAGTACTATTTTTGTCATACTTACCCATATTCAAAGTTTGGTAAAACATCACAAACACAAAGGTATACATTATGAGCTTACATGAAGCATGATGAGTGACCTTCAAGTGTGACCTTGACCTTTGGGAAAGGGGCCTGGGTCTTTCGCGTGACAAGTTGTCTTGATATGGTCGACATTTTTGCCAAGGTATTTAAAAATCCTTCCATGTATGGCAAAGTTGCAACCCGAATACGACCACCCCTACACTATATACATATATATACTTGACTTGTTAAACTTTTCCAGCAATAATATGTATAGTCTTCGGTCTGCCACCAACAACAATATCGAAATACCTAAACAACGCACTATTTACATGCAAAATTCTTTTACAAATATTTGTGCACATACTTGGAACAATATACCTGTTAATATTCGTTTTTGTCAATCTCTGAATTCATTTAAAAAATCTTTGAAAAAACAATTATTGATGAAATGAAAAAAAACAAAAAAAAACAACAACAACAACAAACAAACAATTATAGACCCGTATATTTAGAATATAATGTGGTTATTGTATAAAGTAAGGTGTGGAATATATTCTACAGTAATTTAAACATGTACAGTCAAACCTTTAAACGAATGAATCAAAGCGGTCATGACATGTTTCGTTTTTAGGTGTCCGAAGGGCCCCACACTAAACGTGAGTGTTCGCATTAAGTACATCAATGGAGCAATCAAATTCAAACTAGAATGCAGCTCTGCAGTATTGAATCATCACTGTCCTCTTGTTACAATGTTACAATACCATTTAAGATCTGTATGCTTTGGGAAGTGGTCACCATTATCGTATAAAGGACACCTCCAGTGCCTTCAGCGCTTTGATTTTATAGTAATAGCACATTATTTTTCTATTTTCCTTAAGTGTTCTTTGTTCAGTGAATGATTTTCTAAATGTGATACAACTGTTTTTGTTTTTGTTCATGGATGAATGTTTAAATATGTCTGTCATACGTTAATTTATTATTAAGGATTTTTTTAGAGAAGGCCATATTTTAACTAAGGTATGTTAATGTTCTTTTGATATATCTTTACATGTTACCTTCGATAAATAAAGAATTTATTATTATTATCATTATTATTATAGGACCCCATGACTATTACATTTCAGTGTGACCTTGACCTTAAGGCTAGGGACCTGGATCTTGTATGCGACATATCGTCTTGAAGTGTTGGACATTTGTGCCAAGTTTTAAAAAAATCCCTCAATGCATTCCCGGGCACGATCACATGTACACTATAAACATATGACCCCATGACTAGTAATTACCTTCAGTGTGACATTGACTTTTGAGCTAAGGACATAAGTCGTGTGCGCTACACGTCGTCTTGATATGGTTGACATTTTTGCCAAGTTATTTCAATTTCCTTCAATGCATGATACATTTACAGCCAGACACAACAACGTGTACCTTATAAACACATATATAGGACCTAATGAATATTACCTACAGGTGTGGTATAGGCCTCTGAGCTAAATACCTGGACCTTATCGGGTGGTCGATTGTGCCAAGGTATTTCAAAATCCCTCAATGCATGACAAAGTTACAGCTCGGAGACTATAAATATTCTTGCATACCCCCCGGGGAAAGTACTGGCGGATCCCAGCACGCGGAGGGAAGAGATCAGCCTATTCTTGCATACCGAGTTATAAGAAATAAAGAAACTAAAACATAGTTAACACCATTATCAACATAATTTTGTTTAATTTTTCTGTATCAAATACATAATTTGAAAAAATATATGTAAAGACAATAAGAGCGTCTTGCAGTATTTTATATGGCTTGGTAAACAAAAATTTTTATAACAAGAGTATGTTGATAATATGGTACAAACTATGTTTTAGTTTCTCCACTGAATCTGTCACAGAGTCTTTGTTCGTCAACTAGCAAGAATATGTTTCAAAATGTATCCGTTCTTTATAATAATTCACTGATTTATAGTTCTCTTTACATGAATTATTAGTGTCAGTATACTACAATATTATGACATGTCGACCAAAACAAACACAGTATAAGGAAAATAAAAATTGAAAAAAAAGCATGCACCCACCCACTAAAGACAATAGCGCTCTACCTTAAACCATAACTCAAGCATGTGGACTTCACAATTTAGTGACGTGTTATAAACTGTTGATGTGTTAGATTGAAAGAACAGCTCAATTATTTCTATGGTCGAGCATCTGGAGGAGACATTGAACTAATAAACAAGAGCCAGTTTGAATAATTTCATCATTTGACTTTGTCAGGAAACTTGCACAAAAATTGGATATTTTTCATGTAAGTAACCCAAGAACTGAAATGACATGTTTTAACAATATTTGCAACAAAACACACTAATACAGGTTCTAAAAGCTTATATAACAGTAATTTGATTGTGTATTATGTCAAAAGACCACCAGACTACATTTTAGTGATATCATCATGTTTTCACTGGTGGCCATTTTGTTTTGGGGCAAGTTACCTTAAATCAGAGCCCTGTCGGCCGTTACAAATGCGAATTCCCGTAGTCAAGCAAACGTATACCAAAAGCATTACTGTGTATATCAAGGGAGTCCGAGTAAAGGGTTTGTCTGGGACATAATCAGTATTATTAATATCGTATATGAATCTATGATATAAAATGAAATCGTTTCTATTTCCAACACGACTATTCCAGTCACCTAATAAATATACAGTACCTAATGCATCAAACTCAAAAATATTATTTTGTATCAGATCAAAATAGTCAACATTAACAATTTTATATGCGGGTGAACCTTCGCACCATAAATAAATAGTACATAGTAACACATCATTTTCGAGGTTAAAAAAATATTTATCAAGTTTAACCCAAATTGCACTATCAAAATGATTACGTATAATACTTATACCGGGTTTAAGTGCCTCTTTATAATATATAGCAACTCCCCCCGAACATCTTTTCGCATTACGATGCTGAAATTTACGATAATAATTATGTGAAATATAACACAGATATGTCAATAATGCTTTTTCTATTAGTCCATCTTTCATATAAACACACAATATCCCCACTAGTTACAATATTTACAAAGTCCTCACTATCTTTCTTCTCATCAGTCAAACCGTTCACATTCCAGGAAAGCACCTTCAGTTCACCCTCTTCGCGACCCTATTTCCACCCGTCCGTTATATTGCGTTGCGGTTTCCCCTCGATATAGGGTGTCATATGATATCCAGGCTCTCTTGCCGGCACGCTTCGCTTCTTGTAGTTTTGGGACTAAACTCTTCCTTTTTTCAATTACATCCTTTGGAAATTGCTCATGTATGAAAGGGCATGTTTTTTCCAACGTTTTCCACTCTCTTCTAACTAATTCTCTCTCCTTAAAATACGTAAATTTGGCTACCATTTTTCTATTCCTCCCTGTTACTGTCTGTCCCATTCCATGCACTCTCTCAAAAGATAGTTTGACCACTAAATCATCAGCTAACCTCAGTTTCTCTCTAATAAAGTTCCTGACCACATTCTCAGTGTTCTCTGGTGAGTCCCCCGATGGGGCCTCCGGAATGTTACCAAATATTAAGTTGTTCCTCATTGATTGAGATTGCATATATGATATTTCATCTTTCATCTGATTATTTTGCTTTTCAAGATTTTGTATTCTCTCCACTGTGACACTCAGGTTAAAGTCTACACTCTCTGCTTTGTCTTCTACCGCCGTAACTCTCTCATCTACCCGTTTGGACCGGTCTTGTACATAATTACATATTTTTATCACTTCCTTTTCAAAGTTACCGACCTTTTTTTTCTAAAATATCCAGTGTATCCAAACGCTTTTCTACCCCTTTTATACGACAGTTTATTTCCTTCAAGCAACACATTGCATTTGCCATGGTAGGATCAGAATCAGCATTAGTTTCATTAGCATCCGAATCACAGGCTTACATCATATAGTCAGTCAGATGGAGAAAATGTATTACCAGTACTAAACAAACAAAGCAGTCAAGTATTTGATGGACAAGGAAAATGTGGAATACTTAAAGACACAAAGACACAGGGGAGCACATAGCAAATGAAAGAGTTGGTGATGAATTCATCGTAGATATCGAGCATAATATATGGGAAATAAAGGCGTACAAACAGAAAAAGAAAGAAAAGTTCGTAAACAGAAGAAGAAGTTGAAGCATCACTACAGAAACTTGAAAATGAAACAGCAGCTGGCCTAGACAATATTATCACATATCTGACCTGAAAAACCAATACAACTTTGTTAGATGCTATCGTCACTTCACGAAACCTGGAAAATTGCATGCGTAAAATTCCTACAGAAGCCAGACAAGGAGACATATCATAAGACAGGCTTATATAGACTCTCAATTAATCTGCCCAGTGTCCTAGGTAAATGCACGGAACAATTGTAAATTCTATACTGTTCTCATTCGCTGAACATCATAAACGTCTGGACGCAGCGCAAGATGATTTTAAAGAGAGCACACATACCTTGCAGCAACTAGTTCAGAACATCAATACATTGCATCTGGTTTGAACAAAAACTGTATTACTGCTGCAGTCTTCATTTATATGGAAAGGACATTCGACATTGTATAGAGACATAGTAGGGCGACTTTCTGGCTTTAAAAAATTGGAACCTGGACCCCCCCCCGTATAACAAGCTGAGTCATATATCAACATGTTCGTAATAGATTGTAGTTTATGAAACTGCCGGCATAAATTGGCATAAATGGTGGCGTTCCGAAAAATCCAAGATGGCGTCCAAGATGGCCGCCAAATCTGAAAAATCCAGTTTTTGTAGTACTGGTGGTCCAGATTTTTTCTTGAAGATTGTGTTTTGGTTTAAAACATTGAAATGTATAAATACACACTAAATATACGATTTTATGATGTTTTTATCCTGAATTTAGGTAAATTTATGAAAAAAATCACAATTTTATCCTTAATGGTGATCAATTATTCGGTTTTGAGAGGTATTTTTTAAACAGCAGTTCATTTTTTTTTACCAGTTTGATACATTTGTGTGACAAGAAATAAAATATGACTTATGGCTTATCAAAATAATTATATAACAGCAGTAAAAAGAGAGCAAAATTTGAATGCCCATGCATTTAAAAGTGGGTTGGGTAATTTCACATGTATTTTCGCTCTAAGTACATGTATGTCGTTGTTTATTTGAACATTTTATTTATTTCACCTTCAATATATTGCACTTCAAATGGATAGATTCCAGCTTACATGTATTATTTAGCATATTTTAATGTGCAGATCATTTAGTAGAATCCAAGATGGCTTCCAAAATGGCCGCCATTTAGACTAAAATATGGTAAAATGTAGGGGTACTTGGCATTTGGAGTGTACTTTTCTTATATCAATATATTCTTTACCAGATTATATGCACAAATATATTTAAGAAGACACATTCATTCAATTGACCTCAAATATGACTTATACTTTTGACTGAAAACTACAGATTTTAACAACACGGTCGAGTTTTGGAAAGCAAACACCGTTATTACCTTGTTACACAAAGAATAGCTGAGCAGTCGAAACGGTGAAAACTGTTACTTATTTGAGCCTCATTTTTCATCATATAATTGTTTTAGAAATGTTTTCTGATTGCTTTATAAAATGTGGAAATGAATAAAAATATAGATAGGACAAAATTGATGAGTAACATTCACCTGTACAGTGTACTGTCGCAAGCATTTAAAAGTGGGTGGGGTAATTTCACACGCATTTTCAATGTAAATGCTTTAGCTTTATTTCAACTTTTAAGTTATTATGATTGTTATTTTTAGTTTAATTTTATGCATATTCTTTTGTAGGAATGTTTTATGTTAGCAGATACGTTGTAATCTTTTATTTACAAAATTAATGATGGCTTCAAAATGGCTGCCCAACACACCGAAATTTGTTGAATTTAAGCGTAAATTGCTTAAATTGTTAGTGTAGGGAAATCAAACATATTTCAATTATAGATAATTGTGAGTAGAAATTAAGTGTTAGATATAGTTTGATTCAATCCCTATTAAATATCAATTTAGTATTTGATAATAATACACTATAGTTCTTAAGCTTTGATAATTGGGTGGGGTAGGTTAATGTGCAATTTAACAAAACATATTGCAAAACAAAATTTCCATTTTTAGACTCTAGATTTCAGCATATGAAAGCTTTATTTCGTTTTACCTCCCTACAGGAGAAAGTGTTACACATCATACTTCCATAAGTGTTGAACAGACAGGCAGCAAATTCCTTTAAACACAAGAAAAAACAACATGGGTATCAAAGTTCAAATTTGGATTCTATCAGAGAAAGAAGCTGTTTGTTTTTTGAGAAGCTACTAAGATGACCCTTTTAAGACATGGGATTGCTATAGGGATCAGTGTTATCCAACTGGTCTACAACATTTACCTGAGTGGCATATTCCTTAAGGTAGCAAGCCAGAAAGTAAAAGTTGCTGATATAAGAACAATCTGGAGAACGGAATATAACCCAAAGGTTTTGGAGACGAAATTACAGGAAGAAATAGATTATGTCGCTGAATATAGACAACACTGAATTTTGCATATACAAGAAGCGAAAGTTTTTGATAAAAGAATTAGATGTAGTTCTCGAAATTGGTATTGCCAACTACATTGGTATTGAAGTTTGCGTCAACACCCTTCCCTAGCTTCTGTGCAGAGAAAAGATTGCAATAAGAGAATGCAAAAAAATCATGCCTAAAGATGAATCGTCATTGATAAAACAGTCACTCTTAAAATGCAGAAATGAAAACATCAGCAGCAAAACAACCCTAATTTCAAAGATGCTGCAACAAGTAAATGATATCGGAATGTGGATTCTCTCACAGATGTAGACACCAAATGCACCATGCAATATTTCTCGTATTTGGAAAATCTTCAACCTACCAGAAGTAAACGAACATACTGGAACAACTTAGGATCATCCAAATCAAAGCCAAAACAGCAGGATGAAGAAACAGCAAATGTCATACAACAAATGCTACAACTGGAATATCTACACTGCTTGATGGTTCATGTACAGACAAATCCAGGCCCATGCGAAAAGAGTTCCTGCATTTAAATGACTAACCATGGGAAAGTAGATATCAAACAACCAGTTTCCAAATTAGCACCAATCTTAGCAGGCGAACTTGTAACCATCAAAATATTCTTATAGTTTTCAGGGGTCGGCGTTTAAGTTCTTCTTCCGATATAAATTGCAAGAACTAAACAGAGATTACTGAAAACTGTAAGAATGCCCCCAGACAGTCAGACAGCTAGCCATTAGAATCTTACAGTTTGGCTGGAAGTGCTGTGCTCACATTCATATTGTTATAGAAATTAGATCAGCACAGACAAGTTAAAATAGATTTAGACTGTTCAACATAACATGCCAACATCAAAGGCAGTGAAATGCAGAGAGTCTGGTAAAAGAAGACAACAGAAACAGAATCAATGAAAAAAGAAACAACACAGTCTGAGGCCTGTTCAGTAGCAAATAAAGCAGTAAAGATTAAATGGCAGATAACGCGGGGATACATTGTACCTCAAATAAAGTCAGTTGACTTTTTTAATTCAAAACCAGAAAGTCATAACAAACGGACATATTTCAACAACCATGAGAATCAACGTGTAATTCCCCAAGTACAAAGCTGTCACAGCATCTACACAAAGTTGATATAGGAGAGGACCCTACTGTCAATGTAGAGAACCGTAAAATCTAGAACACTTTCTTCTCCAAATTAGTCAACATACAAATAACAGAGAAAGGATGTTGGCCATGAGTGGCTTTAGGCAGTCAGAAATTACTGAAAGGTTCCTGCTGACTTCTGGTACTGATGTCCCCTGGCAGCTTCGATGGATTTAGTTCAGAAGTTCGCTTTTCAATGTCTTTGATAGAAACTAAACTAAGTATTGGTGTGCCCTGCGTTCCAAAAAGCAAGACAGATAATAGAGAGACAAACTCTTTTATCGCACTGGTGTTTTGCATAATTATACGCAAACAATAATTAGTATTCTGTTAAACTACATGTAATAAGACTAGTTTTACACCGACAATTCCCAGCTAATTCTCAAGAATTATTGTCTCAGTCATGAGTAATGCAAATCATGACCCGAATGCGCGGACGTCAATTACAACAAGCATACGATCGATCCTTATTCCTTAGTATTTGTCTAGCTTCATTTCATACCCACTTAACAAAAAATGAGAAACTCAGAAAAAGTCAGCCGACCAGTTTTGTTGTATTGATACATGTGACGTTTGTTTATTTTGTATTATTATCAATGGCAGATAACGTGTATATACAAAAGACAATTTCGGATGATGTAACAGCTTCTATGCTTACATGTAAATAAACCGATAAATAAAAGAGATCTGACTGCTTTCCGGAAACTTTTCAAATATCCATAGCTGAGATCGAAACTCCTTCGCCGGTTTGCTGTCTTTCACTTTCCGCCAACATTTGACTCTAGTTGTTGCACACGCAATTCAAATATTCGAAATTAGAATCTTATATTTTCCAAGCACTTGAAGAGATGTGATAGCAAATATGAAGTTCAGTAATACGTTAGTGACTAAATGCCAGGTGAAAGCTTTTAAAAGCAAAATGGATACATCCGTTGGAAATGCGCCACCTACAAACATATTTCCCGCATATCGCAGCGCCACCTATTGAAAATATTTAAAGGGGTAAAAAGGGAGTGGTTTGATAATAAAAATTCACAAAAACTTCAACGCAGATGCAGTTATCAATTAGATCACACGATTTAATAAAATAATTTCGGGGGATTACAGTCTTTTAAAATTACGACCTCAATCCGACGTCGTTCCAACGTCGGAAACCGACGTTATATAGAGGTCGGGGTTTTGACGTTGGATAGACGTCGGATTCAGGTCGCCGACGTCGTGACCAAAATCCAACGTTGATCCGTTGTACCGACGTCGCGTGTTTGCTAGGATCGTACATCTGTGGAAAACTATTTACTATTACTTACACTATGTAACCAATATTATTAAGGTTATCGCAAAATTCATTCCTTCTCTTTTATACGATAAAAATGTGAAAAGTGTGTAAAACATACCATCAATTCGTACTGCTATCAGTTCCATTTCCGATATGTTCATAAGAGACACTACAAAGTCTGACACAATGACTTTCATGCATGACGGTACCAGTCTATTCATATCTCCGAACTATTGCACGTGTGAGATATTTGTCCGAAGTTTGAAAACAACGCTGCACTTCATAGGAGAAAGGTTCAACTTGAGAAACACTGCCAAAAGAAGAGGAAGGATTAAACCTACCTGAGCTTCATACTAATTTATTCGAAGACATTGCATAATAGTTAATATATCTTCTATTTCTCTGTCTATCAAAGTCTGCAACAATGATAAGAATAATTATAGTGCGGCTTCACTTTTATATAGTCAACACTAAGCGATGTTACCCATAAAATACATCAGCATCGCAGCCTAGAAGACGTTTAATGACGAAAACAGTAGTTTCAATGCCTAGCTGGGCAAGTTCGGCCTTGGTATCAGCATCAAAATCTTTCTTCTTTTTCGAAGGAACGCGTTGATATTGTGCATTTTCTAGCAAAAATAAACGCGCATTTCTGGATACTGTCAAGACATTGACATTAGAATGAGAAATAATTGCGCGATGTCAGAACCGCATCCTAAAATGAGCGTTTTTATACAACAACGAAAGACATTATAGCCTGAAGACTATTTGGTAGCCTATTATTTCAAATCAACAGATATACGTGACAGGAATTTATACTGGAACCTTTTTATATGACTATATGTTCTAAAATACGTTATTTTTATACAGTTTGAAGAACTTTATTTTTTCACCAAAATCTGATAGCGAGCAGCTTTAAAATGATTTTCCAAAGGGGTTGAATAATTAAGCTTTAAAAAGGAAAGATTTTATGAAGGCACCTGATTTGTGTAATAGTGTAGTGGCATATTTCTGCCACGAAATGGCGAAATAGCTATCACGATAATGTCAAACATTAACTATATATAAAGACTATTCGAAGTTTTCATAAAAGATTATCTAAAAGCTTGGAGTTTTAAAAAAGTGTTATTTCGATGGTTATAAACCATGAACAACATTCTACATGATGTTCGCCTGCTTTACCAACTGTGCCAGCCAGCATCGATATAAACATGTCTTCCGTTTAGGTCATTGTATTATTTTGTATGTACATGTATAATCTAGCTCATCTCACAACGGCTGTAAACTTATTTATATAAATAGCACTGTGAAATAAAAAAAAACATGCTTAAAATTAAGAATTAAGAAGATAGATAAAAATTAATGTATCGAATATAATTCAAAGTTTAAAAGGTCATTCCAATCTGTTTTGTTGTGTTGTTGACTTTTCAAAAATACATAGGCCTACTACGTTTCTCGGTAAAAAAAGATGAATCCTTGGTTATATAGACCTGGAGAAAATCAATTATTTAATCATATTTACATCGCAACGGGGGAGTATGGCACTTCCGTGCTAAAAGAATACGGAGAGAATATATATTGTCATGAACTTAACGTCATCTAGCAAACGTCGTTTTTTTTTTGGCGTTCAAGTGGTATTATTCACGCGTTATTAGTGAAACATCTAGAACGAAGACATCCTGTTTTTATTTCATAAATTGTGTTCAAATATCATTAAATAAAAACTGTCAAAATTACTTAAATGTTTACCGTCCCGATGATGAAATATTTTGTAAAAACGGCAAAAAGCGTTATTGTTAAATAAATGTTATTTCAATTGCTTTAAGCGGAATCATGACATGCTTTGTGAAAGAAGGAATTTCAAAATGTTTTTTACTCGGATGTATAGTACATTTTCTATTGACTTTGATAGAATTTACAGAAAGAAAATCGGTTAAGTACCAATAAAGCTATATGGGAATAACTTCATGACGGGATGGTTCCGGTACTCTGCCACTAGAGGGCATTGTTAAATGTCGTCATGTGACGTCACAAAAAGAAAAACGTAACCATGCGAAGCCGATGGTCACGATATACGCATGTACCAATTTTCAAATAAATGTGACAACTTCTAATTTTACTGACTTACTTTAATATCTTTTTCGAATTTAAATGAAACATCTGGTAGAAAACGATTTTTCCAGAATTATCTTACTGGATCCCATATACCTTATGCATTACTATTATACATATTGCTTGCTATCTAACGAAAGGTCTAACGTGCATGAAAATCGTGGCATTCATGCTCTTTTCAGAAGGGAATAACTACTGATAACAAGAAGTATCTTTTACAACATACACGGTCGTGGCAGCGCAAGTGGTAAGAAATCTTTTGATATTTTCGTGAAACGAATTTTAGTGAATCACCTTGTCATTTTGTTATATCTGTTTCTCTATCTTTAAAAAAATACAACCTCACGGATATGTTTACATTATACACCTTTAATGTGTTCAGCCAACCGCAACGATTAGCTGTTAAATGACATTCTTTTGAAGAAAAGACGGATGAAAAAATAAACGTCGAAAATTTACTACTATTATGGCATGTTTACGAATTCTCCTTAAAAGTAATTAAATATCCCAATTGGATAAACGTGAATAAATTTGTTATTCAAAAATATCTGTTTACAAAATACATGTAATTTATTTTCAATACAATTTCGTAGCTTTAATATCAAACGCGGAAGATATGCATGTCACAATACTGGATCGACAGCACTCGTTAAAGTTAGTAGATTTAAGTTTCAACGCTTACAAATTTAAAACATAATGCATTCAGTATGTACATACTTTAACATGAGCTAATACATTACACTGTTGAAAAGGTTCCCCTTTGAGATTTTGATTTGTTTATTTACTTCCTACTCTTTACACTTTCAAAAATGATGGCCATCACTTCGGTGCACATATTTTTGTATTGTATCTTAATACATTTCCTTGGAATACGTTCGTTAAACGATACAACAATAAACTGTACATTTCATGAACAAAACATTTTGGACCATAATTGTACATGTGAATACTTTGGTGTATTTTGTTCCTCATCGAACATGAAACTGAAAGGACAAGGGTTACCCTTCCTTGGCTTATTAGTTGGGAATTTCTCTAAGATTGAGAGTATAGACGTAACTGGTAATGAAGAGGATTTTACGATACCTTACAATTTGTTCAAACCTTTTGTAAATTTAAAAAGCTTGCGAATTCATAACTGCAATGTGGTGGATATTGAAACCGGAGCTTTCCGCAGTTTAACGGAACTTGAAAGATTAGAGATATCATGGAATTCATTTCTTACGTTTGATTCCATCACAAATGGACTTGATCAACTTAATTCTTCAAAACTGGAGGTTCTGAATATTAGCGGGAGCCACAATGCCGAAGATTTACTTGGCGCATTTATTAGAACACCAATGTTCGAGTCTCTAGCCAACAGTTCTCTTAAAGTTCTCGATCTGAGTTGGACCAGACTGATAACTTTATTAGCACCGTTCAGTTTACTTCCACACCTCGAAACACTGAACATCTCGGGAACTCCTATGCTTGGAACACCAGGTTGTTTTTCTACTCTACTATCACTAAGAAACATATCTTATTTAGTGTTTGACCATTGGCCATTCTTTCCAAGAGGATATGATAATTTTCGATATTCGGAAGAGTCTAAGGGGTTATTTAAGAGAAACGCCGCGCGGAGTTGCAAACCTGAGCAATTTATATCAGATAATGGTTGTTTAATAATAGGAACCAGTATTCGCACTTTACAAACAAGGTATGTCGACCTGGATAGCGTTTTCTTGGATTTCAGTAAAGATTTATGCCTTGAAGAAAATAACATTTGGAACCATATCATGTCACACAGTAAAATGTCTAAGCAAATAGGTGTGATATTTGGATACCATAAGTTAAAATTACTCGACATGTCATCTCCTGAAGTTTTATTTGATGGTCCATTGATTAAGCCGCATATGTTTTATACGATGATTGCACTGAAAACTCTACGTTTAGCAGGGTTTTATCTGAACAGACTGAATTATGAGCACATTGAAAAACTGTTCAGTCAAAATCAGAACTTGACTGAGCTCGATCTTTCTCACAATGATCTCGTTAAGATACCAAAGAATATGTTTCTTGAAAATACATTCTTGGAGTACTTGAATATATCATGGAATAAACTGACCGTGTTTGACCCGGATCTGTCTGCGTGTACGCACCTTTTGTCTGTGGATCTGCGTCACAATATTCTTAAACATCTAGGTATTAATGTGATTCAACATATTTCATACTTAGGAACAGGTATAGACATTGTTTTGGCTGAAAATGAATTAGGATGTGACTGTCGTCTGCTAAATGCTATCAAAAATGAAAACTTATCAATTACACCTTTTCTATGTGACTACAATAACAAAAAAACACTTATCAGTGAAAATATATCGCATGAATTTGTTAATTATGTCTGTGCTAAGTCGCAACATGTAAGCGGCAGTGTTAATATATCAATAGTAGTAGTAGCAGTAGTTAATCTGATTGTTACAGTAGTAGTCATTGTAGTTGTAGTTGTAATTTGTAGACGAAAAAATGCTGCTGCTAGAAGAAGCGCTGATAACCAAACAATGCCCGTTGTTATAAGTCTTCAAGACTGGACAAATGTTAGGGGAAGTCCTCCTAGAAGTCCAAAGTTCATTGTATTCCTTGCATATTGTTCCAAGGATTACCAGTTTGTTATGACAAAAATATATCACAAACTGAACACCAAATTGGTGCAATTCTTGCCACAGATTGATCCGAATCAGCTTATTATCATATATGATAAACATTTCTTAGCAGGGATTGATATTGACGAAATTTGCCGTGTAGCAATTATAGAAAGTCACGTGACTGTAGCTGTTGTAACGGAAAACTTTCTAGAAAGTCCCTGGTGTAATCTAGAAGTGAAAATGGCAATTTCTTCAAAAGTGCCATTACTGCCTCTGTTTATTACAAAATGTGATGTACAAAAGTTGACAGGGTTTTTGAGAGTAGTATATGAGGAAAAGGTTAGACTTCTGTGGCCAGAAACGTCTGCTCTTGATAACTTGCAGGCGGAAGCAGAGGAAAACAAACTATTAGATACACTGTGTACACATATCATGACATATGTCAAGCTCCACCAACAAAATAAAGAATGCTCCTGATATCATGTGGTATTAATTCGACTTCACCATACATTTACCGTTGGTTTCTGTATTTCGACAAGATCTGCATGGTTACTATTTCAATTGCAATTGCGAACTCGTGTGATTGTTGATATATCAAAATTATGTTATATCCTGTACTTTTGCTGTGCATATTGTACAATATAGATCTAGTAGAAGGATTGTAACAGTCTTAATTGTGTCTAATATATGTCTCTTTCATATAAACCTGTAATTTGTTGGTGATGTTGTTTTTTGTTATTGTTGTTTTTTTGTTGTTTTTTTATGCCTCCGAAGGGTGGCATATTAAAATCGCACCGTCCGTCTGTCCGTCCGTCTGTGCGTCCCCACTTACAAATTCGTGTCCGGACTGTAACTCTGTCATGCATTGAAGGATTTTAAAATAACTTGGCACACATGTCTAGCACATCAAGACGACGTGTCGCGTGCAAGACCCACATCCCTACCTCAAAGGTGAAGGTCACACTTGGAGTATGAAGGTTATGGAATCCTCTATATATGCACACATTCGTGTCCGGACTGTAACTTTGTCATGCATTGAAGGATTTTAAAATAACTAGGCACACATGTCTAGCACATCAAGACGACGTGTCGCGTGCAAGACCCACGTCCCTAGCTCAAAGGTCAAGGTCATACTTAGAGTTTGAAGGTAATGGATTCCTCTATATATGCATATATGCACACATTCGTGTCCGGACTGTAACTTTGTCATGCCTTGAAGGATTTTAAAATAACTTGGCACAAATGTCTAGCACATCAATACGACGTGTCGCGTGCAAGACCCACGTCCCTACCTCAAAGGTCAAGGTCACACTTAGAGTTTGAAGGTAATGGATTCCTCTATATATGCATATATGCACACATTCGTGTCCGGACTGTAACTTTGTCATGCCTTGAAGGATTTTAAAATAATTTGGCACAAATGTCTAGCACATCAAGACGACGTGTCGCGTGCAAGACCCACATCCCTACCACAAAGGTCAAGGTCACACTTAGAGTTTATAGGTAATGGAATCCTGTATATATGCATACATTTGTGTCCGGACTATAACATTATTATGCTTTGAAGGATTTTAAAATAACTTGGCACAAATGTCTAGCACATCAAGCGGATGTGTCGCGTGCAAGACCCAAGTCCCTACCTCAAAGGTCAAGGTCACACTTAGTGTTTAAAGTAATGGAATACTGTATGCATGATTACTCTGTCATGCATGGAAGGATTTTAAAATTACATAGCACATTTATTGAGCACATGGAGAGGACACAGACTGTGAGGCACCTCTTTCGGGGGTATTCGTCACTTGTGAGGGACAGCTCTTGTTTCTTTTTTTTGGTTGTTTTTTGGGGGGTGAGGGGAGTACTTCCTTCTATATTTGTAGGATAATGATAATAATAGTTAACCTACCGTTTAGAAACTGTGTGCATGGTTGGGATGGGAGGAGTTTGTCATAATGGCTACAAATACTGATCGAGATTTAATAGTTCTTTGACATCAAGGTTATGCAAAGTACAACTAAATGAATCGTCAGTTTTACCTGACACAAATAGTCCCTCATTTCAATGGTTATTATATCGCAAATTGGGTTCGACCCGTTATGCATGCAACTGTGCTTGTTTTTCACTGAAATTTTAGTTTTCAATATATTTTCTTTAACATACGGCTACATCTTATGTAAAGAAAAAATGCGTATAAAAAATTTAAACGTGCTTGAGCATTACCATTTCAGTTTGAGGTTTAAACTTTCGAATTAATTTTCCATGTTGAGAAAGTCTAGTCTGAGATCGACAAGAAGATTTATTGAATATGCAAATAATTGCATTGTTTCTTGGGTCTGTTAACAGCTTTATTATGAAATGGATTGATAATGTATGCTTGGCACTATATCTCAAAATGTGATTTTTTGTATCCTAGATTTAGGAATTGGATGTAAAGATCTTGCATTCAAGGCGTGATTATACTTTCTTTATTCTCTATAACTTGAAATAACAATTATATTTTTTGGTGTATAATGATGTAACTTTTAGCCATTTTAACATAGAGTTATATAGGAAAAGCTTTGAAAATATTTTTGTTCATAACCACAAGATGCAAAGCTTAGATATTTGGCAGTTAGCATTACCTAGAGGCTCTTTACCAACTTTGTTAAAATCATGCCCCTGGGGTTAAAATTTGCCACGCCTGGGTGTTACATTTTGTTGTAAGTGTTCGACAGTTTATTTCCTAAATTTTGTACCACAGCAGTAAGAACTGTTATTTCATATATATCTACATCAGAAAGATGCAGAAGCCTTGCCACATGCTTTGAAGTACGAGTATAGTAAAATAAAAAAGATAGAAGTTATTATACACTTGGTTGTAATTATATAAATTAGAGGGAACAATGCGATTTTCCCTAATTTGTCCGGACCAGGACCCTTCCCTAAAAGGTAAAAGAGCGCTGTTATTTGAGTCAATAGAGTGTTGACAGAGGGTATGGATCCCCTTAAGTGGTAACTCTAGTTAAAAGTATATCTCATAACATGCAAAACATAATTAATTCAATATTACTTTTAAACCAAATTAGCATAGATGAACATGAAGATATTGGAAGAGTTATGATGCAGTAGTTATGGATGGATGGCAGAGATGTAAATGTGCAGATTATAGTTTATAGTTAATACAAATTTATTTTAGCTCGATTGTGAAGAAAGCTTGAAGCTTATCGAGTCATTCTCGAGTCCGCTTCCTGGAAAAACCAGTACTGGTGTCATATGAAGAGGTACGGTCGTGACCCCAGTGGGGCTCGAACCCGTAACCTCCGGGATGAGCGGCAGACACCTTAATCTTTACACTACCGCTGTGCAGATTAGTTATAATGACACAGGTGATGTAGGCGAAAGTATGCAAATACGGTAAAAAGATAAGTGAAACAATTAAACCTTTATATTATAGGTTGTGAAAAACACAGTGAACATCATACTTACCTGATTCACCGAGGTTCCTTGTCAAATAAATAACTAATGCCAAACGTATTTGATTTGGTTAAATCGCGACTTGATGCATGCTTTTGTTAATTTTATAAAACTATTTTAGTTTGATTACGAAGATATTATCCGTAGCTTAATGAGTGACTTTTGAACGGTCAGTCAAGATTTTGTCACCTTCGTGGAGAGATGAACATGTAGTACGTTTTCTGTCACTGCCACCCACTTCATCTGGGTGGATTAAGGCATACTTCGGGATTCGAACCCTGGACCTATCTTACCGGATGTGAACCTCAGAGCTATCAGTTTCGGCGTTAGTGTATATATCGAGTATTTTTATTTAAACAAGGCAAAAATCTAATCATTTAAAGTCGATTCAAATTTGGCAGAGTTTGAAATTCGTTTTTGCACGAATACAGTAGTGTATGGTTCCATCCGACTTTTAAATACACGTGTAAGACTGTTTTTGTTATCGATTTAGGGCCCCCGAGTATGCAGCAATAGAAAACAACTGTCACTAGTTTCATCAGTGTCAATGCATTTATTCATTCAAATAACATTCAGTATC
>JAFMSR010000002.1:41944533-42034754 GCA_022818135.1 Saxidomus purpurata
TGATAACTGAAACAACAGCAACAAACTGTTTTTCTTGACGCCCCCAAAATTGGGGTAATCCATTTTAGTTGACCCGTATAAGGCATGGTATATGGGCACCCGTCTTACAAAAGCATAATAAAGTTATTTCACATAAGAAACAATAAATACTGATTACAACAACACATTCTAAGACGAACATGGTATAGCCTATAAATTCTGGAATCGTGGGAAATGTTGTTAGAGTAGTCTAAATATTATACTGACGGACATTTGAAAAGTATAGTAGACACTATGAATATAATTCAATACTTGATTCTCAGTCAACATGCTAAGTTTAAAGAAATTTTATAAAAGGGAATAATTTGGCCCTGTTTATAGGAAGCTCATGCAAACGTCCTTATTATGTGAAGTAGTGATTGGTGATGCAGAGTGTGGCGTTCATCGGAACGGACATGGAAAACGCAGAGGCTATGGTGCCAGACATTTCTCCATGTCAGTGAAAGAAATATGTCTGTAAAGCATGTTTTTACTAGAGTACGCTGCCTGAATAGAGAACTGGTCGGATACATTGATCTTGAAGTATTTCTTATTTTCCTCATTATCGTCTGCGAGGATTACCTATAATCCTTTGTAATCTCGTTCTCGTCCTTACGAGATTACATCTGTAATGAAAAAGTGAAACCGGCGAAAACATTACTATTTTCTGATCAGATATCTTTTAGAAACTTTACATTTTTTTCTTGAGTAACAAAGTTGGTAGAAAATGTGAAATAAATAATGATTTCCTTTGAAAGCACTCATCATTTCGGCTTTCTGATTTAAAGAAAACGGGTAAATGAAGAGAAATGAGTCGTAGAACGACGGGGAGCGCCGTAAATGAAACTTGCTCATCTGAAAGAGCTTTAAGGATTCATCTTTTAATTTGGTTTTCACACTGAGGGACCGACTGATTAAATGAAACGGAGAAATGAAAATTTGGCAATGATGTGTAATGAAAGAAACAAATGAAACCAAATTAAGACGTTAATGGCAGTTTTATACATCAAAATTGAATAAACTGTTGTTTTGCAAACATTAGACATCTGTCTTTGTGTAAAAGGTGATCTCCAAAATTCACTTTAAGACATTTATTTCACAGTTCCACTATTTATGTAATTTTAAGGATTCCCTAACATATTTGATATCCCGTATTTATTTGAAGTTGAAAAGTACAGACTCTGTCGCATCCCGCATATTTCAATAACTCATAGTCAGGCATGGGATAACTTTTGAATATTTAAATGGACTCAATGAATACTAATGAAGTGTACAACAAACAGTAGCACGTGGCCTCAAGTATTCATCGAGTTATAAACTTCTTTTTACGGGTTTAAAAGTCGACTTTTACGAATTTTAATTTAAACATACAAAGATCTATGTTCTTTCATGATTTATTTCTCGTTTTAAAAGTTTCTTTATTAATTGACCTAACAACTTGACATTTAAATATGATATTCAATCATAAAGGTTAAATCAAATACAAATATTTCAATAATTCCTCTGATTCCGGAACCTCCGGTGACCTTTGGTGATCTCATGTTCGGAACCAAAGGCTGAGGCCGGTTTTATTGGGTTTTATTCATTTGATGACCAATTTCGCTTTGGTAATTTGTCACTGGTCTCTCTTAGGGGCAGTTACCGATGTCAGGGGTCAGTGGAATTTCGGACATGTCCAGTGGTCACTCAAGTGTCCATCTGTCTACAATGACCACACATTTACCGGCTAATAGGCCTATAGAGTGTCCACCAATGGCTTACACTTGAGATCAAACACTGAAATGACAGGAAAATTATGACCGGATTGGCAGATATGTACATTATTAGAAACACAGATATGTCATGTGCATTGTTTTCAAAAGAATGCTAAAAAAGGTTTTCAAAGAGTTAAAAGCTAAAAAAAATAACGTTTTTTTTCATAGCCGCACATAGTAACAAGACTAAGCCGTAAGTAAATGATTCAGTGAATAAAAAATCTTGTCAAAACCTTCAGTTCTATTCAACAACAGTAAACCAGCTCGTTGCCGTAGTTTTACATTGACAAGATATCTGAAGTAGGAATTATTCAAAATTTAGATTAAGTTTATAACTAATTCAAATGCGTCTAAGAGAACTAACTTTTATTGTTACTGAAACTGATACCAGACAGAGTTACGTGACCGCGATCTGAATCAATATGAAAATTCGCCAATGATAACGGTTGTCAATTTTGAACTACAATAAAATGAACAAGTACAGTCAAACTTGTGAACAAAGACCTCGCTCGGGAAGAAGTTAACGGTCTTTATTCACAGGTGGTCTTTATTCACAGGTATCTACATAATATCTTAATAGTGCACGGTTTCGTCCCTGATGGTCTTTATTTGAAGATGGTCCTTAGCACAGGTTTGACCGTATGCGAATGCCCTACAAATTATACTGCAGATTGCTCAGAGAACTTACCTCTGCTAATTGTAGTACCTGTGTAGTGCCTTTATGCTCTCGTGCACCTTGCAGACTGTGACATATTTTGTAAGTGGCACTTTAGTTGCCATTTTGTTACAGTCTCCTGATAAAAGATGAGTTTTCAAGTTTAGAACTCTAATAAGTCAATACATACTGGACAGGAAAGAAAAGAACCATATGCCTTGCTTGATCATTAACAAAATATTTTCTGGCTGTTCTTACTTATGACATATCATTTAGTTGAACGCCGTTGTACTATAGTCTTAATGAGCACGTGGTTCAAACCGAAATATCCGTCACCGAGGGTAAAACGGGGTTCTGCCGAGTTCCCGCAAAATAGTTACCTGGGGTGCCCAGTATTTCCATCTAAACTAAATGTCTCCTGATAGAGACTATTTCTTGCGTACCGTTTCTAAACGCAAACTTATCGGCATGTGTAAAATCACCAGAAATGCCGATCCAATGTGCAAGAATGTATTTTCTAGTTATGAAACCAGACAAGACATTGATACTGACTTCTTTATTGATTTGAGTTCATTATCAATTATACATGTATATATATCTAGTTGGTCTCTGAGGTTTATTCAAGGATTTGTTAATATGCAAACGGGTTTAAACTCGAAGTAAACTCGAAGTAAACTCGTACATTTTAGGTTACTTCAGGGCAGGTTTAGCCAGTTTTCAACAAATTAACTTGAGTGGTGTTCTGTAGTTCATGTTTCATTTGATCTTTGTTTTGTATGCTACTGGTTGCAATTCACACAACAACTGCCTGTTTAAATTTGAGTTTGAACATAATGGAATTTTACAAAATGTTATTTTATTTGATTAAAAATAATTTCTGGTATTGATGCATTGCTTTACTGGTATAGCATTCGAGAACATACACGTTGACGTAATGTAATATAGTGTATGCCTGAGCTGATGATATCATATGTTTGAATCTTGTTATATAGAATAAAATAGCAATATCCTTTACTCCTAAACAGATACGAGTCCAAGTGGCCAGTTAAAGCCAAGTCTACAAAGATAAGCCCAATCACTTATTCAAAGTTAGTGGAGAGCTCGCATTCATAGTGGACCAGCTGCAATCTGGTATAATTATTAATGGCGACAGGACTGCCATACTTACATAATTTCAATATGTCGGCTATGATGGTTTTCAAGTGGTTTGTGCAAACGTGTGTTACATCACTGAGTAATGGCCTTCTACCCCTCGAAATATGTAAAAGCTTGACATTCTAGGAAGGGAATCCGTTCCAGGACACCTTTTACATGGTTGTAGCGTTATCCTATGAGAATGTGTTACTCTTTACCTAAGTTAGAATATGGTTTCGGCTACTGAACTTTCATTGTGATATCTCCATTCAAGCTTTCAAAACACCAGATGGATTCATGTACGAGTATGGCCTTTGTGTTCTTTCTATTACAAGCCTGGTAAGTTAAGAAACCATTTGATTTACGGATAGACGGATTTACGGGTAGAAAAAGTGTAGGGATCTTTATAAACAAATTGTACTATTCATTATACTCATTGGAAGAACTAGATGACCATTTCACATACACGTCTGATTGCCTATCTCTCTCATGCTTTTAGAACATTATTGGGAAGAGTGGATTTGTTATATAACATTTGCTTTTTGGAGGGGTAGAATGGAAATACATGTTTAGAAATGTCACGATAACTAAAGACTTTAGGAATTTATATGATACAGTGACTGTTATACTTTTTCTGCGATATGAATAAAATTATAGTTCGGACCTTGCACACTTTGAAGAGTAAAATAAAGTATCGTCAAGTTAAAATACACAAAGGAAAGTAAGCAAATCATACAAAACATGTTTCTTTAAAGTAGGATTGCGTTATTTCTAAAAGTAAAACGATTTCTTAAAGAAGTATATTTGTAAAGAATTTAATCGATCAGAAAAAACAACAATTTCTAAATTCCTTCTAACATGATTTAGAAATCTTTTGAAGACGGTATCAAACGTTTCACATCAATTTTACATGTTATCGGGCACATTACGTCGTTCAAGGTTCTTCTACATTAGAAAAATGTTTGCTGTCACGGAATTCTGTAAGCGAACTTGAAGAATCTGGATGGTGCAGCCTCTCTAACACACCATCACCATGGGGATCTCGGCTCTGTTTGATATCTTCGTTAGTAGTTTGTAGCAGATCACCGTGCAGCGCTTGCTTACTTGACTTTGTGCTTCTGGAACTGCTCGATGTTTTCCTGTACAACTGGTCTCCTGAAATATTGTATAAATACGATTTTATGTAACTTGTCGTTGTTTTAACCTCAATTAATGAAAAGTGCAAGTTTTAATTCTAAAGATAGCAATATATAAATCTAAAAACGAAACACTAAAATGGTAAAGAAATTTACTGTAACATACGCACCAAAATAAAGCATCACTTCGTTGAATTAACATTAAATGAAACATACCCTTGAGACTCTTAGAAGATTTTCTTATTTCTGCTCCACTTGACGGAGCTGAAACTTCGTACAATTGTTTGTCTTTGGCTAACGTAACACTGACTTCTTCCACGTGCTTTTCTTCCTCTTTTCTGACAGTAGTGGTTTCCTCTTGTTCATAAAAACGTAACGCACTGTCGACAAACTTTGACGATGACTCTAGCGTTCCATGATCGACTAAATGTTTGACCCCTGACGTCCTCGTGTCGGCTGCTTCCTGGACACCTGTCTTTCCTGTTGTTCCTATAGCCTGCATAGATGACGTCGTAGAGAGATTAAGGACTTTGTTCCTCTTCCTGAATTTTGCTCTCCTGTTCTTGAACCAAACCTATTGCACAAAGTAAACAGCTGTAATCGAAATTTGAGAATACATATATCGAACGTTTGTTAAGCTAAGCCTTCATATCAAATTGACACAACCGGAAACTGGACCATTGACCATGTGTATCAAGTTAATATTGCAAGGTGCTGAATAGTAGCATAGATAGAAGTCCCTGACATTGTCATACTAGTAAGTATATAGCAATAATTGGTTGTTTCGTTTTAGTTTATACAAACTCACTGTTCAGCTGGTGTAACATTGCGAAAGTGACATGACCCCGTGTAACATACTAGACAATCATAAATTCGTCTGCTCAGATTTTCGGAAAATACAGAGCTAGACTGCCAATCTGCACAGAGTTACTGTACTTGATTCATTCGTACATGTAAATATATTCACAGAATAATCTCGGCAAAAGAAAACTGACGCAGATATTAATATATCGTGTAAAATATAGAAGTAATATTTTACAAAGCCCCCCGATATATGACAGTAGCTGCAACAGAAGCAGCACATGAATTTCAATGTATAGTCCATACAAGCCAACATTACACACGTCAGAAATGGTACCAGTTAATGCAACAAAATTGAACAATCAGAAATGTTTTAATGACACTACATGAACAATGAAGTCTTGACGTTCATTTCAGAGACATTTGTTAAATTTCAAACAGTGAGAGACGAGTGGGAGTAAAGCCGATATCAGTATGTGCCTTGATAGTACAATGTAGTACATTTTATAAAACATCAGCTGCGGGGGTGGTTTCTTCGATAGTAGCAAATAAATCAAGGACAATTCAAACGTGCAGTTTTGTGACGCAAAATACGTACATTACTATCAATATAATGGACTGGATCAACTCGTGTAGAAATTTGACTTACAGAACCCTAGAGAAGTTCCATAAAAGAAAAACAAACCATCCTATTTAAGTGAAAATTCTGGAATTCAAACCTGTATTCTAGCTTCCGGTAAATTGGTCATCATGGCTAGTCTTTCGCGCATGACAACATCCGGGTAATGAGTTTTAGAGAAAGTTTTCTCTAGTGCTGCAAGTTGCTGGTTGGTGAACGCCGTTCTACTTCGTCTTTGTTTTCTATGAGGGCCATAGCGAGCCTCAAATATCATATCTGCAAACAGTAGTACAATAGGTTCACTGACCATAGATAGTATATTTCAAAGCAGTGAATCTCGAGTATACCCTCAACATTAAACACCCTGTGCTCAAGGAATATATCATACCAAGCCACAGACATCTCTAGGGGTTTAAAAAGTATGGTAGCACTATAGTGAAATGAATACATAATGTGGATATTATGACGTTTTTAAGAAATATATCATAGCGTACCAGTGATATTGCAAGGAAATTATCCAGTACATGTTTTTCAACACGTAAATGTTTCACGAGTGACACAAATCATATATAAAAATGTTCTACACAAAATCCTAGGACAAATGGTGTGATAGGCATACTATGACTTCAAATAACATGTATGAAATTATAAACGGAGCTCATTTAAATTACGTTTCAAGAATAAAAGAATTGAGTACGTACATTTGTATAGTCTGAAAACGAGCACACGCTATAGTCAAACTATGATTCAATGAAAACTTACCGGCTAGTCTTTCTGCCAATGTGAAAGGATGCATCGGTGGAGGTGGAGGGTGATAGACAGGACTGAAAGGTGAAGGTAATCCATGACGTGGTAGACACATTGGATGTGGTATCATTGTAGGTGGGGGAGGAAATCCTAGCAAACCGGGAGTACACGGGTATGGTGTCGGAACACCGTCATAGGGTTGTAACTGCATCACTACCTGAAAATTAAGTCATTGTACACTACAGGTGTTCAAAACAAATTTACATTAACGATTTTTTTTAAAAACTACTCTTATGTTCGATGCATTTATTAGAAAACTCAATGTACTCTTTCTTCTGTTATATCTACACTGTTGTTTCTATTCAAAAATGAATGCATTTTCGAACTATTCTAGATGGAATTAAATCTATTAAACTCCTCGAAATTGTTATCCTGTGAGGTTACATTCGTACTCTCAGCATACACTATCACATAAACAAGTTTCTACTAACTTTAAAATATGCTCCAATTTTATCCTGATTCCAATGTAAAAAGAGCTAAGTATAAATATATATACAGCTATCAATATTATTTTGAAGTGAAACAAGCTGCAATCCTTCCAAACACCGGTGTGTGTCTGATACTGGACTGCAAAGCCAACCAAGAAACCTTTCCACTGCTCTCGAGCACCTGTTTCATATTTCCAAATATTGAAAGTGATTAACGCGTTTAAAAATCTGCTAACTAGTTGACATAAACGATTTTAATTTTGAAATTAAGTGTTTGAGATGTCTTATAATCCGTAATTGTTTGATAATTAAACAAAACACCGATTTGCCAAATTTCAACTTGAAGTGCTGACTATAGAATTTTGAGTTAAGGCAACTATCAAATTACTGTTTACGACTATCTCGGTGTCGGCTGAAGTGGTGGTTGTACTGCCACCCAGGGTATCAGAGCTCGTAAGTAGCCCTTAGGTGGGTTTAGTAAGTATTTTGTTCTCTTAATCCGTTTGCACAACAGCTAAAACTGCGAGAGCTTAATAGGGAAATTGGCAAAGTTGTGTTTGATGATCACTTTCAATATTATACAAGTTCGTGAATGTTTGAAAAGATATATCGGGCCAACTAACTTTGGGATGTTCCGAAATGGTTTACTAAATTAATTAAAAACTCTTTAACAGACATGTTTTTTTTATTTCATGGTTGTAAAATTCAACGATCAGAAAACAATTGGTTCGGACAGAATCGAATACATCGAAACGTCAAAACTATTTCAAAGTCTGTCATTTGAGAGTATTGATGCGACGTATCTCACAAGGTAACAAACAAATATATGTGTAATATTTGGGTGCAGAAACGATAATTTTTGGTACTCCATTCATACATGACCGGTGGTTTTTTTTCCAAATTAATGTTACTAAATAAAATAAAAGCCCTCTTTCATGTGACGCCGATCAGTCATTCTTATACAGAAGTTGACTTTTGCTAATTCAAGTCCATACTAATAAACTGTGCGACTTGAAACTTTAAACACGAAAAATGAAACAAATAGAATTTTAATAATTGTCATTTAACCAAAAAAGCTGTATGTTTTTTAGTAGTTTAAAGAAAGTAAAGCACGTTTCATCCACACCTGTGATTAATATAGAGATTTTATAATTCACTGTATTTTTGTTCATTTGCATAATACATGTATACATCATAAGAAAACTATATAAGGATAATACAAAATGTATCAAACAAATTTCTTTCTTTAATAGAATTATAAACTGATAATAATATTTTAATAAATTATATATTACAAATCACATATACTATACTCTCTCAGTATTGTGTTTATATCTTAAAGGTAAGTCATACAAGTTACCTAATCGAAACCTAAAGTCAGCAGGACCAAATGATGAAACACTGGAAATAAGTAGTATACTACTGGGCAATAAGAAATGTTTTAAAATCGTTATAAATCACTGATTAATGTTTTATTTAAAATTATGATGGTCACTTTGAACGGTAATATCACTTTAACCCTTCATTAAATCAGAAGTGAACCAATGAGCACCAAGCTAGTCAGAGAAGAAATAAGAAAAGTACAGACTTCAATCAATCTTGGAAACATTACTTACTAAAAATAAAATTGGCGTCTGTTCAGTCTAACTTTTATCAGAAACATACAATTATGGGTGTATGGTCACTTTGAACGGTACTATCACTTTAATGAATAACAATTACAAAACATGAAAAACTGAAATCAGCATCCATCGAGAGTGACTCGATAAGCTATACAAGCTTTCTTCACAATCGAGCTAAAATTAATTAGTATAAACTAAACTAAACTGACGCAAGTGTAAAAGAGTTACAAATAAACTTCTTACCTTGAGGAAAGAGGTACCGGCAATGAAGGCAATTAAGAATTTTTACTCAATTTAAATATTCGATTAGTGAAGAGGTATACATACTCATACCTGTATGATTTGTTTATATTATCTTGCAATCTCATCGATAGTGAGGCCCTTTACTGTAGTCCTTACAAATGTTGCGCGATATTCACATGTCAGTACACATGTGTATGAAAATACAATTTTAACTGATATACAACTCAAATAATTTCATGGAAAGCAGGTTCAGACAGTTAACTCAAGCAACATTAGTTATAGTGCAATAAAATAACTGAATAATGAGCGAACTAGAACCGCAATCTCATAACTTAATGAAGATCCAGCAAATGCATTTTAAAGGAGCAAATACTTGCTGTTGTGGGCATCGTTTACATAGAGGACTTCAACGTATATACGGGTTTTTTATTTGCATGAATATGCTCGGACTTTTCGTGTCTCTAGCATAATTGGACATTTCATCAAAATGATCCTTCGAGTTTGTTGCAAGGAGGAGATATTCAATAACGTCTAGATTATGTTGCAGGTAAAAAAAGCCGTTATTTCGAGCTATCTAGATATTTGAACGAAACATACACGAGAAAAGGGTCCAGTAATATACAGGCATTAAGGCGCCTCGGTGAGATACTGTTTTCTTTCAATGATCTGTTATACTTGTTTGGGTTCTAAATCACTAGACAGTTCTTCTCCGCTAGGGTTGTTGTGGCACATGAGTTGGGCCTCTGTGAAATGGTGAAATGCGTTTGCAATAAGTGATTATGACATATTTAGGATATGAAGAGGACAGATAATCCTCTTGCTTGTACATTTCACCAGGCGCGTGTTCTACAAACCGATTACTACTCACAACCTTTCTATTTATTGTTACTTTTTTAAACATAAACTCCTTAATTCCTAGATATTACGGACCTTGTTGAGATAGCCTGTAGACTGGTAGGAACCGGGAAAGCGAGGAATTTCTACTCATCCTGGCCTGCACTGGGCTTACAGATAGACCGGATTAAGTGTAAGATTAGTGCATCGTGACATGTTTACACTATAACCATTAGTTTGTGCAAAATCAAATTAATTTTTGACAAAATGAAGAACAAAACTGCAAAACATAATTGACAAAATGTTAATGGGTTTTTCAATCATGCAAATGTAGGCCCTTTTGAAGAGGTTTTGTGCATTTAGTAAGTTACGTTCCACCATAACAATTGTAAAAAAATCTTATATCCTTGACAATTTATTGAAATCTGCTAAAACAAATATCACGACAAGGAACTGGCGAATTTGTATGCTATAATTAGCAATCGTTTTTTTCTGACCGATAGCGTAGTCACTGGTCTAATTTTTGCATAAAATATTGAAGAAACTGAAAATTATAATAGTTCTTAAGGTCTAAATAACACCAACAATTTTCTCCAGGAAGAGCCACAAACTCTTATTGTAGCACACTGAATAACTTACATTCATTTAATGACCAGAAACAGACCAATGGTTTACTTAAAATTCGAGGTGTCGACTGTCTGAAAAAACAAGCTATTCCATGGAATTAATCGTTGGTGTGATGATACTGCAGAAAGAAAGTATAACATATTTAAAGATATGAATAATAAAATGTCGAAGTAGAAAAAAAGACTCTGGATTACATTTGGTCGACATTTTAAAATAAAGTTTCTGTACTTGAACAAAGTCAGCAACAGTAGTAGTAAAAGTAGCAACAGCAAAAGCAGAAGCAGTAGTTATCGCAGAAGCAACATCAATAGCACCAGCTGCGAGTGACGTAGTAGCAAGAGAAGCAGCTGCAGTGTCGTAGTAGCAACAGCAAGAGCAGCGGCCGAGTGGTAGCAAAAAGCATTAGCTGAGTTGTCGTAGAAGGACAGCAGCTGCAATTGATTGTCGTAGAACCAACAGCAGCTGCAGTTGTCGTAGTACCAGCGGCAAGAGCAGCAGCGACACTAGTCGTAGTAGCAACAGCAAGAACAGCAGCCGCAGTTGTCGTAGTAGCAATAGTAAGAACAGTAGCTGCAGTTGTTGTAGAAGCAGCAGCAAGAGCAGCAACCGTAGTTATCATAGTAGCAACAGTAAGAGCAGTAGCTGCAGTTATCGTAGTTTCAACAGCAAGTGCAGCAGCTGTAATTGTCGTAGAACCAACAGCAAAAGCAGCTGTAGTTGTCGTAGTACCAGCAACAAGAGCAGCAGCGACACAAGTCGTAGGAGCAACAGCAAGAACAACAGCTGCAGTTGTCTTGGTACCAACAGCAAGAGTATCCGCTGCAGTTGTTGTAGTAGCAAAAGCAAGAGTAGCAGCTACAATTGTCTTAGTACCAATAGCAAGAGTATCCGCTGCAGTTGTCTTGGTACCAACAGCAAGAGTAGCAGCTGCAGTTGTTGTAGCAGCAGAAGCAAGAGCAGCAGCTGTAGTTGTCGTAGTAGCAACAGCAAGAGCAGCAGTTGCAATTGTCGTAGTAGCAACAGCAAGAATAGCAGCTGCAGATGTTGTAGCAGCAGAAGCAAGAAGACCAGCTGCAGTTGTCATAGTACCAGCGGCAAGACCAGCAGCGACACTAGTCGTAGTACCAACACCAAGAGCAGCAGCTGCAATTGTCGTAGTAGCAACAGCAAAAATAGCAGCTGCAGATGCTGTAGTAGCAAAAGCAAGAAGACCAGCTGCAATTGTCGTAGCAGAAACAGTAAGAGCAGCAGCTGCAGTTGTCGTAGTACCAACAGCAAGAGTAGCAGCTGCAGTTGTCATAGTAGCAACAGCAAGAGCAGCAGCTGCAGTTGTTGTAGTAGCAATAGTAAAAACAGCAGCTGCAGTTGTCGTAGTAGCAGAAGCAAGAGCAGCAGCTGCAGTTGTCGTAGAACCAATAGCAAGAACAGCAGCTGCAGTTGTCGCAGTAGCAACGCGGTAGCGCTGCAGTTGTCGTGTACCAAAGCAAGAGAGCTGCAATTGTGTAGTAGCAACAGCAAAAATAGCAGCTGCAGATGCTGTAGTAGCAAAAGCAAGAAGACCAGCTGCAATTGTCGTAGCAGAAACAGTAAGAGCAGCAGCTGCAGTTGTCGTAGTACCAACAGCAAGAGCGCAGCTGCAGTTGTCTGTACACAAGAGCAGCAGCTGCAGTTGTTGAGTAGCAATAGTAAAAACAGCAGCTGCAGTTGTCGTAGTGCGAAGCAAGACGCAGTGCGTTGTCGTAGAACCATAAAGAAGAGCAGCTGCAATTGTCGTAGTAGCAACAGCAAGAGCAGCAGCTGCAGTTGTTGTAGTGCGAAGCAAAACCTGCATTGTCGTAGGAAACCTAAACCCCCCCCCCCCCAAACACCCCCCCCCCCAGTTGTTGTAGTAGCAACAGTAAGAGCAGCAGCTGCAGTTGTCGTAGTAGCAGAAGCAAGAGCAGCAGCTGCAGTTGTCGTAGAACCAACAGTAAGAGACAGTAGCAGGATTATTAGTAATTATAGTAGCAGCACCAGTTAACAATAAGTCATTACCAAACAAACATGTACTGTCTGTATTTGTGCCATGTACGAGTACGTTTGGAATACTAGACGTTGAATTAAACGTTCGAAATAATTGACTAAAGGAGAAACAAATATTTTTACATTAAAGCCGGATTTTACTTAAACTTAATCCGTGAATAAATGTGTAGTGTTCAAGTGATTCGCTTCTAATATCAATGAGTGGACAAATATTTGGACAAGGGTACATTAAACGTCCGATTAAAATTGCTCATACGATTTAGACCATCGTGGTTTCACCATACGTTATATGCAAACGGCACGTATAATACCAAATTAATACCGACTATATTTTTTATAATGGTTTAAACCATTTAAATTAGTAAAGCAGCCAATCAGCTTCCAGTTATTGTTTCAAGTGGTGGTACTTGGCCAATCGTTAGGCTAGCTGGCCATTATTGTTTAGATTTTTGGAGTACACCTCCTGCACTTCCTCCTCCTCTACATTTCAGTTTCCAAATCAGGTTTATTTGTGTGCACCTTACACTGTTTCACGAATGTAATTTTCCATTACATCTTGTAACTTGTACATATTGCATCTTTAAATAATTTTCTCATTAGTAAATTTATTATTTATGGCATGTTAATAAATGCCCTTTTTACATTCAACACTTTTTGTTTGTGTTTTATCCTTCATCCCACGCGAACTCAACTTAGCCTGTAGCTTACCCTGTCCTTGGACAAAACATAGAAATAGAAAATATCTTGTAAACACCAACCCATAACAGTGCATTACGTTATCGCACGTACATACAATATAATAGAATTCCTGGTAAAACTAAATAATGCTGTATATGTACATTGTATATACATTTTATATCTGTACCATATAAGACTAAAACTGTTCAAATCGATTATTTATTAATAATTTGATATTAAAGTGTATTATATGTTTGACGACATAGTAACAGCGGTATAAAAAAATCACCGGTATACACATGTATTTATAATTCCCCATTCGTTCCAAATACTGGCTTCGTAGGTGAAACTGATGTATCTGCGTGTAAATTATGTTTGCTAGAACTAAAAATATAAATCCTACCCAAAAAACCCAATCCTTAAAAGCTCTTTTTGAAGCTATACAGGAAGCATTATTGAGGGCATTTACTAGAGTACACCAACAAAATGGTATACTGCCAACCTCTCCGCTACATAATTTAGTGGTCAGTTGCATCTATGAAGCCTGTATTAGGACTTGTCAAAACGCTTCTGTGTCATTAGGCGCTTGCAGTTCATATTAGGAAGCAGCCTCGACTAACTGGGCCACATTTCGAATACAATTCAAAGTCAAAATTGCAAGCGCCTACATGGATGATGTTACCTCACCGGAGCCGGCCCGGTGGCCTGGCCGATTTACTTTCCTGTTACGGTCTGGGAGTGCGTTGACATAATGTGGTTATAAAAATATGTACATTGTATACCTTAAACGCAACTTGAAAATGTATGCTTTGAATTTTAGTGAACAGTTTTAAGATTTAATAGCTGCGTGTATTTAAGCCATTTATTGCGACACACTAGAGGAAAAGGAAAATTACTGTTCAATTCTGCCTTATTGTATATGCTTTCAACGTTTATGGTATAAATGGAAAAGGCGTATATGTTAGTAAGATGGTCCATTTTTTCTAGTAATGTCTGAGATTTCTGAACGCGACTATTGACAGAACAATTGTCCACACTGATGAAGATAACACGGAGCTGCCTGGAAATAGAGTAAACAAGACATAGATCTTCTATAGCACATCTTTCAGAAATTCTTCATCATTTATATAGATATAGGCTTCAATTAAGTAACTGATTCATAGAACGCATATCGTCTCTTTAATGTTATCGCAAAAAAGTGTCTAGTTTCAGAGTTTTGAAATATATGCAAGCCAACAAGCATACCTAAAGAAAGCCATGCATAATTAAACTTATTATTTACATTTATATATTCTGCGACTCTTGATGTTCTTTACAAGGTAATTAGTATTAATCTTCATTATATACGGCATGATATAAGCAAACCTTGTAAATGAAATTTTGAATAAAGTAAATGAATATGCTTGACATGTTAGCTAAATTTAAATGAACATACTAGATGGTTTCATGGTCGTTTCAACTGTTCCCGTAGGTTTTGGCGAGGGTTTTGGTGTCGCAGGTGTTGTTTCTGTTCTCGTAGTTGGTGTCTTTGTTCCCGTAGTTATTGCCTTGTAGATTTCGCCGTTGTTACTGTATGTGAACTTGATTTCGAAGATGCTGTAATCTTTTGCAGTTGTTCCGTTGTCATGTCACTTGTTTACGTTGTTGAGCTACCAGATTATGCTTCTAACTGAAATCCTTGTTGTTATACCACTAGTGTCTGAAACAAAGATCCGTTTGAACATTTCACTGATTAACATAATATGCCAGTGCACTTTAACTGTCATATAATTAACCTATGAAAAGCTATTTGTCCGAGTATACCAGAAACACTATCACCTGACAGCTTCAGAATTCAAATCTGGTAATAAAATTCACATCTAGAGATTGGAGTTGCACCCCATAACAGGATTCACACCTCTTAAGCTTTATCGATTGCTAAACAATTTCTCTTGAGACACCATCATTGGTTGGACCAATGGTTTATCAGAGAAAAAGTCAGCAATTTATTCGTATAAAGGCAGTTGTATTGCGATAAACTGTTCGCGAACGTTACAAAGTCAGCAAGATTGTCATCCTGAGTACTGTATATGGTCGGGACGAGACTATACTAGCTATCGGGTGAAGTATGCACCCGTGCCATCATTTTAAACCAAATACCAATCAAAACATACATTTCTGCAATATTCAAATGACTATATAGATTGTCTAAGGTTGTTTCTCTACAAGTTTTGAAGTATAAAACACTCCAGGCGCGATCATGACAATAAGAATGTAATCCGTAGCACTAAATATTGCGTTTCAAAATTTTGATATAAGACATGTGTAATAAATCCAAATCTAATCTAAAACTTTATAGATGGTGAAATTTTCTCAAAGTGTTTAACTTACAGGCAATGATTCCTAGACAAACTGCAAGTACAAATAACTTCATTTTCTGAAAAGTTCAAAATATGTATTAAGACATGATATATTTCCACGTGAATGATACCAAAGCAAAGAACATTCTGAAAAGGGTACTAGCGATAAATTTAAATGGGAAAAAAACATTCATAATACAGCAAGAAACTTTAGTGAAGTAAAAGAAGCATTTTTTATAAGTACAAACATATAGACATACACTATATACAATAAGTATATATATAGTACAGCAATTAATATTTCTCTATACCTTTGTTTTCCGAGTTCACTCCCAGGCTTGTAAAATCGACTTTGCAACTGTATCTGTTTAAACAACTTGTGTCATGTACATATGATATCGTATTCACCAAGTATCTCAAAATTATCACAAGTTATCAACCGGCCAACATAATCATAAAAGGACATCAACACAAAAAAAGCGAGGAGTGTCTGCTTCACGGATACGCATTGACTATGTTATATAACTCGATCTTGAAAACTGTCTATTGTAGGCAAGCTTGAGCAAAGATTTCTTCGTGGAATATCTTGTACGTGATCGTGAAAAGTGTAAATTGTGGCCAAATTTGAGAAAAAATCGGTATGAGGCAACTGGTGTGGGGCCGGAGATGGGGTGGGGGCGGGGGGCACAGAAATAGAAGATAAACCATGAAGTTCATTGGGTATACACTAATTATAAATCGAAAACAGTCAATTTTAGACTTGCAAGGGGTGAGTCGATAGAGAGCACTGTATGATTATCGTAAGGTATTGCATCCAAAGAGACGTATGGACATGGGCAGTACCGCAACACATAACTCAAATGTGTATTATTCTGTCGTACTGATTTTAGAAAGGAACGGATATCTTATATGCACTTCCACAATTTTATACATCTATAGAATATAGTTATAATTAAATAAAACTGCAATAACACACACAATGTGAAATCAGCAACGCTTACTGTTTCAGAGACTCACTGACTCTGTTTCCCTCCGTGTATTATGGCTGGTTCAATAAAAAGGAATCCGATGTGTAAAAATTATATGTAACTCAAGTCCTATAACTCTGACACTAGCCCATCCATGCAAGAGAACTTGTGACCATTTATCCACATTTTGTCTACGTTAAGTTACAGTTTTCTAAGACGTAATAAGTGTTAAACAAGGACACATAACTCGAAATAAACCGATCTGATCTAGAACTATTTTATGAGATCATGTGACCTAACATTTTATCCCAATTGTGATGGTACATTAAAAAGTTTGTATTTATAAAGTTATGTTATATATATTTGATGTGTATTCCATTTTATGGAAGGAAAATATTTTAACTTGCAAATAAACACAAATATACTATTTAGAGATGCTATATGAGGTAGCCTCTTTATGTGCGACACAGTAGCATGTGATAACAAGTTTAACAATATTTAACAATAACTGATATCGCGTTATCAGAGATATACACTCATTGTCAATGTCCTGTAGTTTCATTGAAACAATCATTGCACATTTTGCACAGATTATCTCATCTAGGCGAGGTTAAAATAAATAACCAGTACTAATTTAAGATGATTTTGTACTTTACTTATTTTAAGTGATATGCATTATTTTGTTTCTACAACTATGTTTTAATGATGGAGTTCAATGTCATCTCCGAAAGTTTCAATACTTGCTTGACAGACGCATTAACAGAGGCATGATGCCGCAATAGCCGGTAAGCTGAATAACCCACACTGAAATACTATGATTTTAGAGACGTGCAAATAGCTGTTGTAAACTATATAAAGTAACTTCTAGCAAATAAAGACCGGGCATAGGATACGTCATGTTATCATTAACAGGATTTAGATTTCAAGTTACTCCCGAGTTGGTTACAGTTGTAAACAAGTTTTACTGAACGTTTTCGCTTCATTCATTATCTGCATACTAACAAGCGCTCAGAAAAGACCCATGGTCAGCAACACGTGATTAGCATATTGCCCTTTTGGTGTAGTATTTAATCCAAGCGTCTATCTATATAAACTGAAAATTTAAAGAGGAAAGCGTCACCATAAACATACTTAAGCTATGTGAACACTGGGTCAAAGTGTCATGAAATTCGGGTATATGAAGTAGATTTACACAATACCGGTATATAGTAGTAGGCCAAAGATCATTTTTAAAACATTCAGTTGTTGAAATAGGGTCTAGAAGCCACAGTTAAACTATTGGGTACAGATATTGATTACAAATTAAAATTTGACAATCATAATGGGAGCATCTGTAAAAAGACTGGAAGGAAGCTCAGTATTTTGAAACGAATTGGAAGACTTATCTGACAATGTTTCATAATTCTAATATGTCAAATTTCAATTTCTGCTCGATTGTTTTGCATTTCTGTTCTGAAGAAAATACTCGAAAAATTGTGAAAATACAAGAAAGAGCTCTGATATTTATGTTTGAATGATTACCGCTCACTTTACAATAAACTTTTAAAATACAGAGCACCACACGTAAATCTTGTCATCAGAGTAAGTATCCCTTAGGATCAGAAAATTTCAATTCACTGCGTATTAATACTCTCTCGTGTTCCATTCAGTACATTCAAAAAGATCCTGGGATTAACATACAAATCATAGTCATGTAACGATCTGACCCACACGGTAACAGCATATACCAATTTATTTTTATCTCGATTGTGAATAAAGTTTGTAGCTTATCGAGTCACTCTCGACTCCGCTTCCTGGAAAAAACAGTACTTGTGTCATATGAAGAGGTACGGTCGTCAACCCAGTGGGGGTCCGAAACCACAACCTACGGGTAGCAGTTTAAAGTCACTATCAAATCATCGAAGCCAGTTACGGGTCGTACCGATTATAGCCTCAATTACAAAACGAAGCCAGTTGCCGATAGTGTCTAATGTCTGTTCAGGATCGGTCCAGAGAGTGGCTGGGACCGTACTTATTTCTTACATATACAAAATTAATGCTCTGTCTGAATTAGAACAAATGTGAGTTTCTAAGAATTGCCCTAATGAAAAATCCAACCGTCCCCTCGATGAAATTGTGCTGAAACTACTCAGGAACGTAGAATAAACATATATTATATATTCTACGTTCCTGAACTACTGAAACAACCAAATACCTATGAGTGACTATTTTAAAATATATGTAAACTTCTTCTCTATACAGCATACATTTGTTAGTATATGACTGTCAAAACAAAAGATTGATTTAGATTATACAAAGAAATGTTAAAACGAACCACAAAAAGGTAAACGTAGCTTATAAATCTTCTGTAAGATCACAGTGACAATACCGGTTATTTGGCACTCGGCTCATCAGATCGAAAGTGCCCAGAGATAAAAGCAACTACGTTTTAAAAGCAGTCTAACCGAGATGTGAAATTGATGTTCGTTGATTTATACTGCACACACTAGGCTACTGTAGTTACTTATAATATTCAAGATGTTTAGTGCATGTAGTATTTGCTTTACAATTTAATACATATTCTTTAGTTTGATATGCATGTATGTGTGTCTGTCACGTATTTTTTCCCACTTGAATCATTCAAATGTAATTTTTAGTTTTTCAAAATTCTGTTTGTTTTGCATGAATATGAATTGCCATGTTTTTTTGTTGTTATCGAAGGCCGCATAGTATATAAGTTGTTGCCTTCGCAAAATAAAGATATTATTATCATTAATTGGTTGAAGATCTCTTTTCAATATCGTAAACTTATACGTCCTGTAGGCCCCCCATGTTGTTTCTTGTTTCACATTTGGGGGTCTTACACCTTTATTATCAGGCAAGTTGACCGCCGTGTTTATTGGTTCTTCGCTTTGAATTCATTATATATTACAAGCTGGTGACCAATCTGAAGAGTACCCAATTTGAGGTAAAAAAAACTGTACGTAACTATACAGAGTAGACTCCCTTAGCATCCTTGGCAACGGAAGTTAGAAGCGCGGCAACATTTGAAGTGACTTAAATCGACTCAAGCAGCGAAAGAAATACTGTATTTCAGCAGTTTGAGAAGCAAAGAGCTGTAATTTTATACACCTAATTGATCCAAGTAAGTGAACATAGTTTGATAATAAACAGATGCGGGCGTTATTGATTTACCTTGTTATTTAAGTCCATTCCTTCTCTAAACATTCACATTGAATGCTGGTTGGCCCAGTTTTCGTGGTAATTAGAACCCTTTATAACACTACGGAGTACTAAACAATAAAAAAAGAAACAAACAAGGTCAAAATATAACCAAGAACATCTAACATTTAACATACGTTTACTTTTTTATGCCGATTGTAACATTGTTTACACAGCTTCCAAAATATAAAGTGTGTTGACCTTTGACGTCACAGTAATATGTGCCCAGAATTCGTGGGTCACCAAAAAAGTTACTTGCAACGAAGTGTCCCATAGAAATTTCAGAATCTTGTATGGAATTATATTTTTTGTCTTGTGAATCAAAATGATTTGATTATATGTAAACAAACGTCACTATTCTTCCAGACCAGTTTTAAAAGCAATCATTTCAATAATAAAAAAATGTTCAGACTCACTTTGGGAGTACCTGAAGCAACACTTAAGGTATAAGAACACCAAATTTTGTAACGGATATCACGACTCATCAACTGGAACATATGTACAGTTTGGTTTACTTCAGTTGTTTTATTTAATGAGAGCAATGGGGACAGAACAAACTGCCTAAATACCACGAATTCTGGACCTACCACGAATACTGGGCCCAACACCAAACATGTTGAATAAAAAAATGAAAATTGCGAGTATACTCATTACTCTGCGGAGTGATGCAATAACTGGAGATGATGATGATGATGATGATGATGATAAAAAAAACAAATGTCGGATTTTGTCTTTTTGATACATTGTGTATCTAAGTGAGCCTAATTGAAAAAGAATCGATAGTTGAGACGGTTAAACAACTTCCTTTGAATAATGTACCAGATTATTGATAACAGCTGCACATACCTAAATGGTATCTTTCATTCTTAAATATCTTCCTTATACTTGTCGGTGACCTATAAATATCTAAACTGACTTGCATCACATGTAAATAATTACAACATGAAATATTTATACATAACAAAAAAGTCATCATCTTGTAGTGTAATTCAGAAAACAAGAAGCATGGATGCACTATCTTTTTCTCATGATCAGAAGCACTTAGGTTTGAGTCCCACTTCTCGCAGAATTGTATTTCTTTGGTCAAAAAACTTTCTCATCTTTGCTTCTGTCAACCTAGCTGTGAGTTATGTACAGGCAAATCAATGGAGGCAACATAATGGTTGGTTCCAACTGCTATTAACTTAATAGTATTAAGATGAAAGGTTGTCACACAAAGCTCTAGATATAGAGTTCAAATTATTTTGTGGTCTTGCATAAGATGTAGATGTGGGGGTATGAAGCTATTCCTGGAGCATGGTCATTAATTTAGTTGCAGCAATCCTATTAGTTGGTATTACTGCCACAATATAGTTACTGATATTACTACAACCTAAATGAGACATTGAAGTTTTAAAAGATTTACAGTACTTGTTATGCTTATAATCCTTAATCCCCATCCCCAATCGTCAGGGGATACATATTGTTTTCCCCCATGCCATCTGTTCATCCGTCATACATTGGCTGTGCATTTAATTGTGAATATTACAATTTGGGGTCACATTCGCAACTCTTAGAAATTGGACTTCTTTTGCACTCATAACCCAGATACAGTTATTGATATAATATCTACATGCAAATGCATTTTTAGCTCGTCTGATTTTTGAAAAAAAAATGACGAGCTATCGTCGTCACTTGATTCTCGTCGTCGTCAGCGGCGTTGGTTAAGTTTTGCGTTTAGGTCACTTACATGAAAACTATCAAAGCTATCACTTTGAAACTTGGGAAACTTGTTTATCTAATACCCTTCTTCACATCACCCCGGGTATTCGACTACTTCGAACGCAGATGGGTACTACTGACGACAGATGTATATACATGAACGTCCTGACATGTAAGCTGGAAAATACCTAATATCTTCTCTTTTTTATTCATTTTCACAATGTTTTCGTTCAATATGAGATTCAATATATTTGTACTAGGCAATGCTCAATTGTTTACTGAAAAATGATCGGCGTGTTGTTACAATTGCGGAAATCAGACCAGAAATTGCAATTTTTCGGATTTTTAACAGAATTTTAAGAAATCTAATAATCGAAAGAGACCAAAACTGCATAAATCGTAAACCTACACATTTTCTGTAGCAGAAAAACATATTTTCGTTTCACTATGACTGATACAGCAGCTGCAACTGACACTTAAACAAGCATGGGGTTCTTTTTGAGGGTACTTAGACGACAGATGAAAATATTATAGGCACCCTAAAAACGCAGACGGTGGATACGTAAAACGCCATACGAACTGCAGATACGTAAAAGATGAAACATAAGTCTTACGATGGGAATACTGTTGATAACTTTTAGTTTTTGTCTTAAACTGAAAAACTATGTATTAAAAGTAATTATAAGTCAAGGCTAAATAGAAAACTTCAGTATCATAATGATTTTTGTAAAATTATCTTTTTATTAATGAGGTACCGGACTTTTTAACTTTTTTGTTACAAAATCATAATACAAATTGAGGCATTACTCTGCAAAAATATATGTGACTTACTGCTTTGTATGTATTACCATGAGAAACAGTATGGCAGTGTTAAGCGGTTACGTTTGTCGGACTTGAAGTTATTAATATTAATAACACGACTTTGATCAACGCAAAAGCTGGGCGTACAACAACCCTCCTCATTCTTCGAACAGTCGGGCTAAAAATGTAATTACAAATGTATATAATTTTTACATTGGCGTTAAATGAACATGTTTGTCCCTCCCATGGTTTTTTTGTACGTAACATTGTCTCTTAGTCTTGACTAGTTACTAGTGTATGGGAAGCTTGACATCGATATTTTAGAGACTTCGTTACAGTAGACTTAGATACCCCATTATCAATTAATTTTCTAAACTAGAGATTATCTTTCACGAAAAAAGCATGTCTCCTATTATTCAGCAACATTCAGTAGAATTGAAAATGCATACCACTAAACTGTAACAATCCGATGATATACACAAGTTCAGGCTTCGCACCAATCCTTCTGTGTAGTTTTGTAGTTTTCTGACCAGTGATACAGGATTAGTGCACAAGCATATGAGAATATGAGACATCAAAAGACATAGTTCGCAAAATTCATTGAACTGTAACATGTTGACGAAATGTACAACTACGCTTGACAATGATCACTCATGTGACGTTTGGTAAAATTCAGCTCCAGCGTTTAGGAGAATTAGTACGGACATTATGAAATATGACACATCAGGGTTGCACTTCCATGGAAATCAATGAACCGGAACATGCCGCGACAATTGTGTTCTAATAGGTTTGGTGAAAATCTGGCCAAAGGTAGAGGGAAGTAGCAAAACATTATTAAATTTGAAGAATCAATGGCCCCGAAAATCACTGAACCGGATGTGCATAACTAAGCTTGGCACTGCTCAATTGACCTTACGCCAGGTTTCTTGATTGACAGATAATAATCTCTTATCAGACCAATCAAACAGCTAGCTGCTACAACACGTTTAGTTTAAAACTAATTTTTATCCTGATTGGAAAACACCTATTCATGCTTTCTACTTGTTACACATCTGCCGTTATACGTATCCTCATTTTATAACAATCTGCGTACGCACGTATCTCCTTCGGTCGTCAGACGTATCCGTTTTTTTCACCCACCTCTATAAATTTGCTTATATCAAAACGATACCACTAATTCCAAAGTCTAGGGCTGTTTGTATTGATACTTTATACATTTGTCTGTATACGTGTCTAAGGTCATTGATATATATTGTTATTATAAGCAAATAAATGTCATATTTGGCAACATTACCGTTGTTTTTTCAACATTTTGGAAATTCTTTATTTAAAAGGCGTCAGTTTATCATAAAACTTCACCATGCTTAGTTTAAACATATTACTACCTATATCAAGCAAAAGGTCGGACCTAAAAAGAGAAATAATAAAACTATCGGGGTTATTCCAGCGTGCCTGTCATGACGCCATGTATATACTTGTCGTCAGTAGTACCCATCTGCGTTAGTGTGGTCACATAGTATCGTAAAGATGCGGAGTATCACTGTTGGGGGGGTAAATAAAAAAACATGAATTTTGATTGATTTTGAGAATTGGACATAGCTTCAAACAATAAATGAGTAATGTACTTCAACATGTCAAACGGTTTTTTGAGTCACACATTTGGAGGGGGGGGGGGATATTTTAGTATTTTTGGACTTTGTCATTTTTAGCTAGTCTGTTGTTTTTTTTTAGTTTTGGTCACATACATGCAAACTATGAAAGCTATCACTTTCAAACTTGGAATACCTGTTCACTTCCAAAATGTAAATAGTATAAAGGAAGAATTTTACAAGTTACATAACCCTATGATGGATTTGGCAGGATAATTGCCTCTTCTTAACCAGGGATCGTATATACAGGGATTAATATAACAAATCCCTCTTAACTAAGAAAGTTTCACACACACAGTGTTTTGTAATAGTCAACATAATGCAACCAAACTTAGTGTATAAGAGGTATTTATGAATATCTTTAATTGGATTATATTTTAGGGCTCCTGGGGTCAAGGTCACTGTTACTAAAAATAGGAAAACTGTATTATATTCAATGTCTTTAGTTACAGTTGACATAATGTAACCAACTTTTGTTTGTAGTAAGTATTTAAGAAGACAGGGTGTGTAATACATATGAATAAAGACTTTTAAATTAATTATTATTATGAAAACCTTTTGTGGGATTGTGTTCTGGGGTCAAGGTCAAGGACACTGTTACTTAAAAAAATGGTGTTAAATAAACTTAGGATAAAATCAGACGAGCGTCTGGCACCCGTAGGCGGTGCTCTCGTTAGTTTATCTTTTCAAAGAAAAGGGGAGCTATCCTACTCACCTAGGTGTCAGCGTTGGTGTCACACCTTGGTTAAGTTTTTCATACTACCCCACTTTATTTCAAAACAATCAGAGGTATTGCTTTGAAACTTACAAAAGTTGTTGACAGCATCACAACCTCCAACACACATCAGAACATAACTCTGTAAAAATTATTGATTAAAAACTTTTCTGTAGTATTCAGGCATATCTAACAATTAAGTTTGATAACTCTTGACTCACCATTTTACTGCTTCTGGCCCTTGTTTATACAGATCCTTGTTTTGCCTTTTACTGCCAAAGTTTTGTTTTATTGACATGCACCGAAAAAAGTCGAGGGCACTGTATGTCTTACTGCTGACAGCTCTTGTTGTGTATACTGTATTGTCCATTAAATGGTGTCATTAATGTAGACACTAACAGCACAGTAAGTGGGCATCTAGTATTAAGAAGTGTACTAAGTTTTGTTTCAAGATAAAACTCTTTTTTTCTAAATTAAGCAGAGCCTTAAAGGTGGCCAATTACTTTTAAGCAACATTTTATGACAATTTTTACTTTTTGTTTATTCTGTTAGAGATTAATTTAATGAAGAAAAAGACCCATTACATTGAGTTAGATCCCTATCAGAAATTTACATTTTATTAACTTTTATGAAATTTTCTTATTACTCCCCTTTAATATGAAAGTATTTAAAACGTAGAGTATTTCTTTTTTATTTCAATATAATTTCTACTTTTACTTTGAATTGGATAGATTTACCAATATCTTAACTTCTGAACCAAAATGCAAGTTTTAAACCTTTGTGTAGCTTCTGAATTGATTTATTTCCAACTTATCTTGAGGGCGCACCCAAGATAGGTAAAGGGAGGTAATAATTCTTTTCAAACTTGAATTTCTAATGAATTACATCTAAATATATAATATTTAATGCTAATATTTCACAAATATAATATAATAGGTCTTATGTTTATATCTTTCTGCAGGCAAAGTATGTGTATCAAATTTTTACTTATGATAAAATAACTCTATCTTGGTTGGGCAACCAGGATAGGAAATCATTTTAAAATACCTCCAGTGAAAATCTTACTTGAATTAAGCGCTATGAACATAAATAAGTGTAAATGATCAGATGTTAAAGTTTCAAACAAATCTATTACATGGCCAAATTCCAATTATAAACCTTTAACCTGGCAGTGAGTAATCACAGCTTTGTTTGCTCTATTTCAGGATGTCTGGTCCAGGGAAAAAGCTGAATTTTGCTGAGAACTTCATGCTCAGTGGCATTGCTGCCGGAATCTCAAAGACTGTTGCTGCCCCGATAGAGAGAGTGAAGCTGTTGGTGCAGAACCAAGGCGAAATGTTGAAGTCTGGTAGACTTGACAGACCATACAATGGTGTCATTGACTGTACCAAGAGAACCTTTCAAAATGAAGGCCTTCTGCCATTCTGGAGAGGAAACTTGGCTAATGTGATCAGGTGAGTTCAAACATATGCACTGGTAGATGTATTTAAATTGCCGTCACTCTCATATATATTTGTCTCATGAACAGATCTTGCCTAAATTTGAACTTCGGTTATATATCATTTTCATTTTGTTTTGTGAATTATGCAATTATGTTGTCCCAGACTTGTTGATTGTAATTTTGGGTTTTAAGATCTGTTGGTTTTAAATCTGTTAGTTTTTAGATCACCTGTCACAAAGTGCCAGAGTGAGCTATTAGGATCACTCACTGTCCGTCGTACGTCGGTCCATCCGTCTTCTTCTCAGAAACTCACAAGGCCTAGAGATTAGATATTTGGCATGTAGAAATGCCTAGTGGACCTCTACCAAGATTGTTCAAATCATGACCCCCTGATCAGGGAGATCACTTGATTTCACATAGGCTTATATAGGGAAAGCTTAAAAAAAACACAAGACCGACATGCAGAGAATAGATATTTGGAATGTTACTTAGCATTGTGTAGTGGACCTCTACGAATTAAGTTAGAATCATAACCCCTTGTATTATAGTCAATGGTAGTCAGGTGAGCAATATAGGGCCATCTTGTTCATCATAAAGCTTCTCAGAATTTTATTATGTTTGGCACAAGTATAACCCTCAGATATGAGGCCCCCAATAGGGTGTTACAGTTTGTTATATGCACGATTTTTTAATTTGTATTCTCTGAAACTTGTTGTCATACCGGTAGTTTTCCCTCGTCGAACACTGAGGGATATTGTTTTTGCATTGTCTGTCTGTCCGAAGCTGTAACTTTATAAGTAAAGTAATTGTTGCATAGAATTTCATGAAACTTGATATTATACATTATTTGTTTTTTTGACGTGATATAATATTATGGGGATGTAACCTACCTAATTTAACCCAAGCTGTTAGACGAGGGTGATACTGTGTAAAGGTGCTTAATTTTTAGCTCTGCTGGACAGATTATTTCCTTGTTAACACTGTACAGGTCACATCGAAATTGCTCACAAGGTTTCCTGCAACATGTAGATGATCCCTATTGTTTTGGGGGTCAGTTGGTCAAAGAAACAGCAAGAGCCAAAGGTCATGGGTTCGAATCCCGCCAGAAGCTGGACACTATTTCATTTAATCTCTTGTCTATCACTGGTCATTTCTCATCTTTCGGCAAAAATTGCCTTGTCAAATTTCATTGTTTCTCCATCTAAGAACTGAGTATGTTTCTACTAAGTTGTAACAAAGTCTGAAAGTAGGAACGCTGTTAAACGGAAATTCTAAGGGCAATGCCAATAAGCGCAGAAATTGAACCAAGGGAGTATAGTGTAACAGAGACAGTGAGTACAACGGTAATAACAAGAAAGTTATAAATGAAATGCAGGTGAAAAGCAGTTGAAAAGTTAAAATCACAGTGGAAATAGAATATACAGCAATGTTTGGTGAAAACTCGTGAGAACAGATAGGAGATGACTAGGGCGGGTGGTGCAGACAGGGGAAGGGAAAGTGAGAGGGCGGTGAAAGGAGATAAGGCAGACTAATAAGAAACATTTTAAACATATCACCAAAATGATAGTTCTACTAGATGTGATGTATTGCAATGTCAGTTTTGCTGGGCCGTTACCCAGCCCTAATAAATTCACTAAATTTGCTTGTGTTGGTTTTGTTCCCAATTAGTAGCATTGTAATCATAAAAATCTTATTCTTTCATTTCAGGTACTTCCCAACTCAAGCTCTGAACTTTGCATTCAAAGATCAGGTAAAGGCAGTGTTCAAGCAAACCAAGGATGAATCCCATGCAGTGAAATTCAGTAAAAACATTGCATCAGGAGGCGTGGCTGGTACCATGTCTCTATTCTTTGTGTATTCGCTCGATTATGCTCGTACACGTTTGGCCAACGACAACAAGTCCTCAGCTAAGGGTGGAGAAAGGCAGTTCAATGGCTTGATAGATGTGTACAGGAAGACCATCAAGTTGGATGGCGTCCGGGGACTGTACCGTGGCTTTGTGAGCAGTGCTGTTGGTATTTTCCTGTACAGAGGTGCCTACTTCGGTCTGTACGATACCTTGAAACCAATTGTGCTTGGTGACAGCAACAACATGATGGCAAGTTTTTTACTTGGATATGCCGTGACTGTCTCCTCCGGTATTCTTTCCTACCCAGTAGACACTGTCAGACGTCGCATGATGATGACCTCTGGTGAAGCCGTCAAGTACAAGGGATCCATCGATTGTGCAACACAGGTCATCAAGAACGAAGGATTTGCATCACTCTTCAGAGGTAAGGCCATTAATATATGTCACAAGTCTTCACATCCAAGCCATATTAAAGCTTGAAAATGAGAGGTGGTGAAGTTCACTCGTACTGGGTAGTTTTCAAGGTTTGAAGTTTGAACATACAAATTCATGGACTGTGAACATCTCCTAGGAAATGGGCTTGTTAGTAATGCTATAAATAAGATGTATGGTCACAATTATAAGCTGTAAAAACCTTCCATTATTTCTGTTACTAAATAAAGTCAAAATTTGTACAGTACAGCAGGGTTAAAAACGGATGGGATTTCAGTAACAATTTGTCTTTAAAATATTGACAAAACTGGATGTTTCTGTGAAAATTTCAGGTGCTGGAGCTAACATTTTGAGAGGAGTGGCCGGAGCTGGCGTGCTCTCTGGCTCCGACAAAATCAAAGAATTGTACATCAAGGCTCGTCTTAGCAACTAAGGTAATTATTAAACTTTCTTTTATTGTCAGCATGCTAGGTGAGTAGTTTACCTGCAGGAAGTTTACAAAGAAACTGCTGATGTGAACATTAAACCATTATTAACAGTGAAAAAAACACGCAAGTTCAAAACTGGATATATTTAAGTCTACATGTATTTAAAACATAATCATTGCAATACAGGTACATTAGAATTTTATAATATGATAAGAGAATATGATGCTGTAATAATATTTAATCTGAAAGAATCTAGAGCAGTGTTGATGTAATGTAATATAGCATCATAGCAGTTTCTGTATACATGACAGCCTAGTATAACATACAGCAATTTTTGGAATATAATGGGAGTCTTGAAAATATTATGGAGTCTCTCACTATTGAACTTGAACTGAAATAAGGTCTGGAAGACTTAAGAGTTAGACGTGGAAGTTGTTTGAAGATTTGTCAGGGTGTCAAATGACCCCTATTTTCTTAAATAAAACATGCTTTGTTTCGTGTAGTTCGTAGGTACATGTAAACTGGATGTGGTAAGTAATTTAAATCACTACTTCAAGTATTTGCTTTGTATACTGGAAGATATAGTTGATAAGATTACATGTATATCTATATGGGAGATAATCATTTGATTCCACGAGTGATAACGATATATTTCACAAATAAATCAATTTCATTCAAAGAAAAATTGAACGTTTATTTCAAGCTCAGTTGACAATTTTTGCATATTTTACTGTAAGTGTATCAAATTACACAAGATTTCCTTGTTTTATGTTACCATGGTTTTAAATTTGGCAGTCAGCTAAAGCTGTTTTTCAGAACAAGGCTAAAATTAGATAAAACCGCAAAACTAACAGCTGGTATCTGACTGATATGTTGCTACAAACAATTAATCTGGATGTAATCTACCATTACATTTTCATGAACTACTGAAAAGTTTTAATTAAATAAAATACTTGCATTAGCATTCTACTATCACTGGGACAGCATTTTCAGCTTTTCAGGTCTAGCGCCATATGTGTGAAATAGAAAAGTATTATAGTTTAAAGGTCATTTTAAATATATTAAATAGTTCTTTATGTTAAAAACTGGTGAGCATGTCTACCAAAAACAAAATTAGGATTCAAACTTTGACCATGATTTTAGTTTCAGGAGCAGTTTCATGTTTGGCAATTTACTAAACTTAATATGGTTATGAAACATGTCTTAAGTATATGATTAGTTATAAATAAGATTTATTGGTTTGAAAATAAGACAACTTTAGTAGTGGGCCCCCCCACTTGCACGAGTGTTTGGAGCTCTGTCAATGTCATATGAAGGCTGTACAAAAAAGCCAACCCCACGGCGGTGAACCGAGGCAAATATTACAATTCAAATTCTTTTTACAGGGCCCTTTTCAAGTCATGCAGAGAGAAAAAGGAAGATGCCCACTTAGTATATTTTGCTATTGCAGTTTTATTTGAAGTTATGTCCAATGTTTTCACTGTGCTAACATTTTTCTTTCTTTTCACAGGTTGCTTGGAGCCGATCGCAGCACCTTTTGGACATAACATCTCAAAATTTTTATGCAGTATCTTTTAATTGTTAAATTATTGTAATTTTTTTTAATGATTTGTATTGTGCTGTGATTCTCAGATTTTTTTCAGTTGTTGATTATTTTTGACAATTTTTTATAGTTTATTTTTAGATCTTCAAAGCATTTAAATATTTTTGTTACATCATCTTAACATTTCCAGTCAACTCATATTTTTCTGACATTTCAAAGAATCATAGAACTTAGATTAATTTTATTGAAATATCTCAGATAGATCTCTTAATTTCTTCCTATTTTGTTTTGGCATTTTGGCGAAATATTTAAAATCATTTTAATTGATTAGACCATTTTGATCATTTACTGAGTCCATTTTAAAAGTCTTCCCTTTTTTGTTTTGGCATCTTTATAGAATATAAGACCATTTTAATTGATTGCACAGACCACCTTTCATCACAAAAATTTAGAAGACAAAAAAAAGTTATAAAGTACAAAATCAAAAAACATCCATCTTTTTACTGCCGGTAATGTCATTCCTAAATCATAATTTACAAAAAAAAATACAAAATTTTAAAAATGTAAAAAAAAGACAATATAAGTTGCTAGTGGTAATGTCATAATACTACTGCTAGCAAATGAAAATGTAAAAAAGAAAATCTTGTAACTGGTAATGTCACCATACTACCAGTAGCAATGATCATCGTCTTCTACCGGCAGTCGTCATCATCATCTCATCATTTTTTCATCATCATCATCATCTTAGCAGTACTAGGGTAACATCTTTTTTTCTGCTACCAATAATGTAAATTTTATAACTTAAACCATTCCTTAATTTTAAGAAAGAAATTCAAATAATATTTTTGTAACATCTGAGAAATCACATTTTAACAACCATTGTATTTTTTCTTTTGGGAATAAATTTGTTTTGAAAGTACATAATGTAATTGTTTTTTTCACTGTATTTTGAATTAGGATATGTACAATGTGTTTATTTTTACTTTTTTTGAGAATATATGAAGATTTATTCTAACGCAGTACCGATGTAACGTCATTTCTGATTGGTGACGTCATTTAAATTTGCGACTATTAAATAACGTATATATAGTCGCAAAATTCAAACGGCGTTTTAATTATCACATTTAGACACATTGTGCGTTAGAAAAGGGATAACTATTTAGTGATTTTGATATTTGAGATCATATATCCGGTTTTAATGGTCGCAAACAGTTTTAACAGCTCCAGCTAATGCCGTCAGGATTAAAAATATTTAAAAACCGTATGTTAAGTCGCAAATATCAAAATTACAAAACAGTTATTCCTATAATGTACATAAAATATGTATCATGAGGGTCCTGCAAACATTTGTCAGTGGGGTTTTATTTCTGAAGAGCAGCGTTTTATCAAAAATGTTTTTATTGCAAACCTAGAAGTCTGTAACCTTTACTGAAACACATATTTATAACCGTTTTACAAAGTCGTTAAATGCTGCTAGATAGACTTCTTTTGGTGTCTGTTGGAGACACTGGTAGAAGTCTACAAGGCAATGCTACATCCTAAATGTCTAAGTTGTAAGCCTTGTAGTTTCAGGGCGAAGAATTTCTCAATTTTCCCTATTTAAACAGATATAAAACAAAGTGATGTAATCATGTAGTGGACAATGCTACTAGTCTTTATGTCAAAGGGAGACTACTCAAACACTACAAATGTCTGGAACTAATACTAGTTTTCTCCCTTGGCAGGAGGTAAACAAGAGCTGTCCCTCATAAGTGATAAATGCCCCCAAAGAGGAACTGAGAAACAAAAAAGATGTCCTATAGTTTCAGTCAACCAAACACACCAGATGCCTATAAGAGGGGTTGACCCCCCCCCACACACACACACCACTTTGAAATGTCTTTTTTTCATCTGCCACCCTGAACTTTCGAAATCCTAGCTGGAACACTGCTCAGTGGACCCAATACTTGCGTTTCCCATTTTATCTCCATGTGCTGAACATTTATAGTTCCAATTCATTTTAAAATCTTTCCATGTATATCGGAGTAGCAATCCAGACATGAACATGAGCATATATACAGGACTCTAAACTGTTAATCTCAAGTGTGACCTTGACCGTCAAGGTAAGGGCGTGGGACTTACACCTGGCATTTCATCTCCATGTTCTCAACAATTTTGTCATGTAATTGTAAAACCCTTCCATGCGTGACAGAATAGCCATGTATACAGGATTCCATTACCTTTAAACGCCAAATGTGATGACCTTTGAGGTAGGGAAGTGCATGCATGGGTCTTTCAAATGACACCTCGTCATGAGGTGCTGATCATTTATGCAAAGTTTTAAAATCCTTCAATGCACGACAGATTTCAGACCCAAAAAAATGCAACGATGGATGGACATAGACGGTTCACTGTTAATATGCCCACCTTTTGAGGTATTAAAATCTAAATCCCTACATGGTGGAGCCAATTTTTACCCCAGTTCTATGATTTATAGTAGAGCATCCACACAAAATATCATAAACATCCAGCAAGCTGTTTTTGAGACGATTTGATTCGAGTTGAAATGTAAACAGACACCGTCCCAACAGATGGTGAGTAATCACAATATCTCAACCCGGGCATTATGTTCAGATGCTTTAACTAGAATTGTGTCCAAAGGACACGGATGCCCCCACTGTGCAGATGTGCTCATAAACAAGAGCAAGCATATCTGTATGTAAGATTTTTATGTGGAACTTTTTCATTCCACTGTTTCATTTCTGTACATATACCTAAAATGATCTACAGGTAACCTTATGTACATGTTAAATTAAATTACAAATGTAAAATTTATATGTTCAATTATTTATATGGTATATAGTGAAAAAATCAACAAAGGGCCATAATTCTGTTAAATTTGGTCGCAACAAAAATTTCTTCCTTTACTACCATCTACACATTAAAGCTGTTCATCCCTGGAAGTTTAAGCAAAATCTGCCATCTGGTTTAAGAGGAGTTGCGTTCACAATATTTCTATATGGTATATAGTGAAAAACTTAACAAAGGGCCATAATTCTGTTAAATTTGGTCGCAACAAAAATTCCTTCCTTTACTACCATCTACACATTAAGGTTGTTCATCCCTGGAAGTTTAAGCAAAATCTGCCAACCAGTTTAAGAGGAGTTGCGTTCACAAAATTTCTATATGGTATATAGTGAAAAAATCAACAAAGGGCCATAATTCTGTTAAATTTGTTGGCCGCAGCAAAAATTCCTTCCTTTACTGCCATCTACACATTAAGGTTGTTCATCCCTGGAAGTTTAAGCAAAATCTGCCATCCGGTTTAAGAGGGGTTGCGTTCACAAAATTTCTACATAGTATATAGTGTAAAAAATCAACAAAGGGCCATAATTCTGTTAAATAATATCATGCAAAAATTCCTTTCTTTACTACCATCTACACATTAAGGTTGTTCATCCCTGGAAGTTTAAGCAAAATCTGCCATCCGGTTTAAGAGGAGTTGCGTTCACAAGAATTGCACACGGACAGCGGACGGACGGACGGATGGACGGACGGACGGACAAGTGCAATTATGCTCCCACTTTGGGAGCATAAAAATCAACAAAGGGCCATAATTCTGTTAAATTTGGTCGCCGCAAAAATTCCTTCCTTTACTTCCATCTACACATTAAGGTTGTTCATCACTGGAAGTTTAAGCAAAATCTACCATCCGGTTGAAGAGGAGTTGCTTTCACAAAATTTCTATATGGTATATAGTGAAAAAATCAACAAAGGGCCATAATTCTGTTAAATTTGGTCGCAGAAAAAAAACCCCTTCCTTTACTTCCATCTACACATTAAGGTTGTTCATCACTGGAAGTTTAAGCAAAATCTGCCATCCGGTTTAAGAGGAGTTGCTTTCACAAAATTTCTATATGGTATATAGTGAAAAAATCAACAAAGGGCCATAATTCTGTTAAATTTGGTCGCCGCGAAAATTCCTTCCTTTACTACCATCTACACATTAAGGTTGTTCATCCCTGGAAGTTTAAGCAAAATCTGCCATCCGGTTTAAGAGGAGTTGCGTTCACAAGATTTCGGGACGTACGGACGGACGGACGGACGGACAAGTGCAACGCTATATGCACCCCACTTTGTGGGGGCATAAAAATTGGTTTGATAGATTTTTTTCAACAGTAGTTACAAGTCGCTCTAAGGCACTGGAGGTTTGTCATATACTAAAGTTGAATATTTAAATGATCTTTTTTCTCAAAATGCTTGATTGGCCACAACTCTATTGAGCTAACAATATTGAGCTCGCACATCCTATACAACTTGCAGACTCGCAGATGCAAAGTATAATTATAGAGGCTAAATTGGAATCACTTGTCCCTCCATCTATACCGGTAGTCAAAATTTGTGTCTCTATTTTTCAGCAATTATTGGCATTACATTTTGTAAATAAAATTTCAGTGATCAGTACAAAGAGCCTAGTAATGCATATTGTCAACATATTAGTTTTGATAATTTTTCATCATGATACAGTCCTCGGTGTATGTAGCAAGTACCAAGCGTAGTTCTGCACACTATTTCTCGGCAACCACAAACTGAAAATTCATCGACAATGTCAGACATACCGTGGGCATGTAAAGTCCAGATCATTTTTCATCGAGTTCTGAATTTGAATTACTTATATATTTAGTGGACCTGGAGATGTTTGTTTGTAAATGCTATTTCTCGGAATCAATGACTGAAAATCAATGGAATTTCACAAGAGTGAGTACCAAAACTTGGTTATGCATATCATTGAAATGTTGAGGCTCGATATTTTATTAGGTGGATTTAAATGACATTTTTATGCTGTTCTCCAAGCAGAAACTACAACCGAGCATCCACACAGAAGTGGCTAGCAAAACCACTGAATACCTTAGTCATGGCTGCAGGTATTCTTCACCTTCAGTGATAGCTCAACCAGGTAGACTTTGTTTCACTCTGGAATAATAACTCTGAACATACTGGTCTGAAACAGACCATACTAGAACCGAGCCAAAATATCTGCACCATAGTCATGTTGTTTTTATTTTACAACAATTTTGGGAAATGTAGCTTCTAGAGTGTAAATGAGGTATAATACCCAATATTTTATGATATAATTTGAGTTGTGGACATACTGGTCCTGTAATAGCTATGATCACATGCCACTTGCTTCTGAATTGTATTTAAGAGAGTGAATGGACGAAAAGCAGACATGTAACAATCTTTCCAACTTGCCATCAGATTTCAAGTACTTTACCTACTGTTGCAAGTTGCAAAAACTAGAGTCACTTATCTACTGACTCAGTGAGGACAGTTCAATAGGACAACTTTATGGCATGTTTTTCCAGTTTTATAATGAATTACCGTATATCGGGTTTTTTTCGCGTACATCAAATTTCGCGATTTTGGTCCTGTTTTAATTTTAGCGATTCTAATTTTCGCGATTTTAAAAAAGTTGATTTTGATTTTCGCGTTTTTTGACTAAGGGGGAAATTTACCATGACATCGTTTTATAAACGAAATGAAGTGCTATAAACCGGTATCTCGAACTGCTTCGCTTGTTTTATTTGTTTGCTAAAATAAACAATAAATAGTAATACATCATGTATGTTCATTGAATGAATGGTATTTATGGCGCATTGATAATGACTTTCGCACTTTCGCGGAGTTAGTTTTAACAGGTTTCAACTGTTTTAATGCTCAATTGTCTTCAGAGGTTTATTATTCAACATCTGACCTGATATTGTATTCCGGTAAGTAAGGTAAAGAACTTACACCTTATATAATATGATAGTTAGATAATGTGCTAAACGTGATACGTGTATAACACGCATGCGGAACATACAATTTCGCGAAATGTTGTACTAAATTTTCGCTGTTTCTAAAGTTCGCGATTTTCACTGCTCGCGAATATAGCGAAAATTAGACACACGCGAAAAAAACCCGATATACGGTATATACAGTGTGTTTCCAGTTTTGCTATAATCATGTAGGACAACCAATTGATTGGGCAGTAACTCTGGTGTACGTAGAGCAATATACATGTAGCCATTTGATGAACGTGATGAGAAAATGACCATGTTTGGTGATGAGCCGATAAAAACATAGAGCAGACAATGTAAGTGGACCCCTCCCTGCATGTTGCAAGTGATCCCCTATTATAAACACATCTCTTGTCTCCCACCACAAGTAAATTGCAATTTGCCATAGAGAATTTCTTCAAAACTATTAAAATGGTTTCAGTACAGATTTTGTAAGAACTGTAACATACTTTTCAGCCAAGTGTAATCACTATCTGCATATTGAATGACCACTGTGTTAAAAAAGTACAAAACACCGACACACTTTTACTTTTTAATCATCACCACATGAAAATCATACAAGATAAATTTTCTATCTTCAGCTAAAACAAGAGCTTTTTTGCATTAACGCAACATATTATTTATTTGCCTTTTATCAGCTATAAAATATTATACGTATTTGAATTCTACCCCTACAACATTACAACGGTTGCAATCTATCTATTACTTTTGACATGCAAATTTGTATTTATGCGATCATGCCAAAATGAAATATTTCACTGTAACAAAAGTTTAATGTCAAACTCATTAAATGCATAATTTTGCATATTCTAAATTATGGTTTAATCAAAAGAATATCATGTACAAGCAGTGGTTATTGAATTCGAAAATATATATACCATTTTGTTAACATGTACAAAGTGAAACTGGACACCACAATTATATCACGGGTACTTGACACATATACTTTTTTGACTTCTATATCCATTATACATAATAAAATAAGAAAAGGTATCTAATGGAGTACAAACAGTCGTGCTGGTTAACAAAGAAACTGCTGTAAAAAATGACCAGATCACTATTATCTCTTTGCAGCCGGCACTAAGAATGATTTATCTAACCAATGACACTTTATTTGATTAAAATCCATCAAATACTTCCAAAATGCCAGGAAGTTTCACTAAAATACCCAGGAATTTTGTGCATGTTGTTATCGACATCCACAAAATACATGTATATAAAAAACTTTCTGGTCAATTTCTATGTTAATAAAACGAACAGGCAAAACTTGCACATACCTTCATTAAAGACAATCTTTTACTGTCGACTTTACATCAATCTGATTCAAATGGAAAGTATAAAAAATACATGTACAGTAAACTCCCTGAAAACCGGACCCTGTCCGGACAAGGGGAAAAGTCTGGTATTCTGAGAGTTCCGGTTTTCAGGAAACTTATCAACAGATTAAAATTTGCTCAGAATTGTACCTCTTGACTGACGCTTTTAATGGAAACAAAGAACATTAACAATGTTTAAGTAAACAACTATATATTTATTTTAGGACAGAAACCATACCCTATAAAACAAAATCTAGCATACTTATTTTTTCATCTGTCATTTTGATACACCCAATGGTATCAAGGTCTTTCAAATAGCATTTACTATTTGAAAGACCTTGATGGTATGCAGAATGAAGACCTCAATTAATTAAGTAAATACAAACCTTAGCAAATAAATCGGCCCATAGTTACTAATAATTCTAATAATGTTTGTCTTAAAATATATCTCTACAACAAATGACCAAAAGATACGGCCGTATTTAATGAGTGGCATAATTAAGCAATTATTCAAGCAACATTAATCGTAGTCGGTGAATTGTACTCTCACACCTGCAAGTATTTTTCACGCCTTAAAGATTACATGCGCGACCGATAAATGGTAAACAATTGAAAATGACACCTGTGTTGAGTTGATGATACCAACCATATGGTCGAATCGTGAATACACAGTAAAACTGTTGACACTTGAACATGACATGAAGCGTCCGGTTTTCAGGAATAAAATATCGTTCAAAATCGTTAAGAATCAGCAAAAAATCGTCCGGAATCCGGAATTCTGAGAGTCCGGTATTCTGAGAGATTTTTACAATGAATTTAATAGAAAAAATTGCAGGACTTCGAAAATCGTCCGATTTTCTGAGGATTCCGGTTTTCTGAGAGTCCGGTTTTCAGGGAGTTTACTGTACCATAAACAAAATTGGAACTGAATTACACCTTTTTGCTTCCGCAACAAAGGTATGTCGCAACGGTGTCATTCTATTGGCGGACCAATAAACAGCTTGCATAAATTCTCTCGGAGCATTATATAACAAAAGGTGTCAAGTACCTGTGAACTGTATTTCATAAAATAAGGAAAATTTTAGTTGCCTATTCTAAAGTTAGCAAAACTGAGCTGGTTTGCAGTAGCAGTAAGTTCTGCCCATGCTGACAAGTTGACAATACACATATAACTTTACAACTGTCTTCATACAGAACTGCAAGTTAAAATAGCACTTATCACAGTTTTATTAAGTCTTGTAAAATAACAATCACTATTTTATGAAAAACAGAATTCTACTTCCAAGCACCTTCATGTTTTAACAACCATTCTTTCATCTTATTTCTAGTACCATGTGAGTAATTCCCTAATTTTCCATCTTCTTGTATGACCCTGTGGCAAGGGATCACAAAGCTCACAGGGTTGTTACTCATAGCATGCCCAACCGCTCGACACGCCTTCTCGTTGCCACACAGTCCAGCCAGGGACTTGTAAGAAATAGTTTTGCCAAATGGAACTTTGCGTAATAACGTGAACCAAACTTCGTATGTAAAAGATCCTGAAAACAAAAGCATGATTGTGATCTAACAACTGGAATACTACAATATTTCTTTTCAGCCAAGCTAGGTCTATCCCAGAAGAAACTAACCAAAACCTCAGTATTTCAGAAATTTTACTTTTAAACTTTTTTTAGGAATTAATGCAAAATCCTTTCTTATATAATTTCAGCTGTTTCTGTATTATAATATCAATCATCTTTAAGCCTGTATCAATTCTGGTAAGTGAATATAGATCATGTATTAGGCTTTCAAACACTGCTACAAGACTATAAAACGCCGTTTCATTATGCAGACAAAATGTTATGCTAAGAAACTCAACTGAAAGCATGTTCCTGTTAAGCGACCTTTGGAAGAAATAATTTCAGCACAGGGTACAATACCTTGTTAAGGTGTCTGCCCCTCATCCTGGAGGTTGTGGGTTCGAACCCACTGGGGTCACGACCATACCTCCTCATAATGACACCAGTACTGGTATTTCCAGGAAGCAGACTCGAGAGTGACTCGATAAGCTGCAAGCTTTCTTCACAATCGAGCTAAAATAAATTAGTATAAACACATACCCTCCTTCCCAATATGCATGCATATTTTTGGTTTTGCCAGTTCTTTGCCATCTTTATTGTTGAAGTAACCCTGTAACCACTGCAGGCATTGGGTAGCTGGCTTATATGTATAGCCATTATCTTGGTATAACTGGGATAACAAGCTCACTTGTACACTACAAATATACAACAGCCCTGTTCTAAAAATGTTAATCAAATCATTTCAATGATTAATACAAACAGCCAGTAATTCAGTGTTACTACTGGTATTTACCAGCGAATATTTTAAAATTGGTGCAGACTTCAAATTGTTTTTTTCATAATTTCTGCCGAGTTTGCGCAAAGTTGGTAAAAATCACCTGAATGCCTAATAGCTGAACAGTAACTGTTGTTGCTGCATGTCTGTTTTGATCACAGTTGTAAAGTGACAGAGGGAATGCTGCTGGTAGCTGCTGGGAATAAAGCAGTCCACACCTACTGGGTGTCAAATCCTCAATATAATACACAAAAGTGGTTTTGACCGTTACCGCTTAACCTCTCATCTCCCAAAGATGTCACCAGTGTTTTCTTTTTCCAGAACATGGATTCACAAGCTACCCAATCAGTCTAAAACTCATCAAATCTCAGCTTTCCTCTATTCAAAAATGCTGGCTATGACACTGCCATGTCTTTGTCTGATTTAAATGATTTCTCATTGGTAATAATGAAGTAAGAACAATATAATAAAATAGTTACAGACTTTTGGTGTCGATAAGCTCACGACTATATATACTGACCCTGCAAGGCTTTGGTTTATCTGGGTCTTTTTACCTTGGGTCTAACTCTGCAGGGATTTGGTTGACCAGGATCTACAGCAACATAAAATGGTACATACTGTGGCTGTGGTGTGAAATTTTCATCTGTGATTTCCTCTGTCATGCCTAGGGTATGTAAACCTTTAGGGCAGCACACCATGATCATGTCACCTAGTGGAGTCTTGAAAGTGTAGGTATTAGTGGGCCCATAAGGGCACTGTACTCCTTTCTTCACTGGCATTGGTCTCCCTGAAAAAAAGGGCCATAATTTGCATTAAAAAAAAAAATATTTACCATTAAATGTAAATTACAAGACTTTGTCTGTTGGCACTGAACACTTTAGTACAATTTCAAATCAATCTCATCAGTAGAAAATGTATATTTGTCCATGATAGAAGCTTGCAAGCAAAACTTAACAAATAAAAGTGAGCAGTGTTGACCAAATAGCCCTCCTTATTCTTAGATTAGTCTGAATTATTATTATAATATGAAAAAAGAATATCAACACATGAAGCTGCAATGCAATACATGTATATATTATATATTAGTTTTGGAGAAACATAAAAGTTAATGATTATTTAACAGTGACAGTTGAAGGCTGCTATAATGATGTAAATCCTGCTATTATGCTGAACCATCTTCTACGTATGCTCTACCTTCATACTCAATGGCTATAATGTCTGTGTACTTACGACTGAATTCCTTGGCTGGACAAGTAGATTTTGTAGACAGTGCCTTCACGACTGATCTGTGCAAGAACTTCCAGGAATTCATAAAATCACTAAAAAACAGCAAGGCCAGAGACTATTAATTTGCATGTTGCAAAAATTAAAGGGGCACTCCCTACATCTTGCAGATAATATTCTCCAAACATAGTTTGTTCACTAATCGTCACATTATAAATAAATACAATGTTAAAGAACAACGTATCAGTATAATAACTATATATATAAGTTATAACAGTTGGTGGATCTGTGAGGTCGTATCTTTGAGTTGGCTGTATAGTCCATTTAATATGCATGTATTTACTTTTGCAAAATTCTATTTTAAAATTCCAAAAAGGTGCAGAAAGAATTATTCTTGACAGAGATTTTAATGCACCTTTAGCTGAACTCTTTAAACTGAAATAGATGACATTTCCTGAAAGGACTAGATAAAACAATAGGGCCAAGGTGGCCTACATGTATATATCCCTCACCTTTATATTGCTAATAATACAATGGGTCATGATTTTATCATAATTCGTAGAGGTCCACTACACAATACTTAGTAACATTCCAAATATCTAAGCTTTGCCTGTGGGCCTTTCGCTTTTTTTAAGTTTTCCCTATATAAGCCTATGTGAAATCAAGTGACCCCACACCAAAGTGCCGCCCTCCCCGGAGGAGTTAATTCTCACCCAAGGGTCATGATTTAACAATCTTGGTAAAGGTTCACAAGGCAATGCTACATGCTCAATATCTAATATCTAGGCCTTGTGGCTTTGAAAGTTTTATAATGTAAAATCAAGAACCCCCCTCCAACCCCCAGGCTGGGTTAGTCTGACCCAGAGGTCAGGATTTGAACAAACTTGGTAGAGGTCAACTAGGCAATGCAACAAGCCAAATATCTCAGCTCTAGGCCCTATGGTTTCAGGAAGAAGATTTCTTAAGTTTTTCCTATATAAACCTATGTAACACCAAGTGACCCCCACCCGGGGGTCATAATTTAAACATTCTAGGTTACTAAGAAGTCCACTAGACAATGCTACATGCTAAATATCTAAGCTCTGGGATTTATGGTTTCAGAGATCAAGATTTTTTAAGTTTTTCCTATACAAGCCTGTAAAACCAAGTGACCCCCTGGGCCCGGGGGTAAATACAACGTCATATATTGCGCCGCATGACATTAAGTTAGCGTTCGTGCAGAAATTAACGATTTGCATTTATTCACCTTTCGTATTATCTGGTCAAGTAAGAATCGAAATAACATCCTTTTCAGTGTTGTTATCGTCTAATAAACAGTAATTTGTCGTACTGATGCGCGGTTATTACCACTCAGGACTCTGGCCTTTGTGGCTTAATACTGCGTATCAGTAATCCAAATCATTGTTTATTAAACGATCAACACCGCTGGAACAGATGCTATTTCATAAATAAACACACTGAAATAACCTGTAATAAAGCATATAGAACTCTTGGTTCATTAAGGAGAAACCTACATGACTGTTAACAAGAAGTCAAATGACAAGCGTATAAGGGACTCATTAGACCGGTTTTAGAATATGCATGTTTAGTATGGGATCCCCACCAGTTATATTTAAAAGACAAATTGGAAGCAGTCCAAAATCCTTCAGCAAGATTTATTACTTCCAACTACAACTTCTAACCAGGAAGTATGACTGAAATTTTGGGAAAAGTTAAAATCAGATTCTTTAAATGGAAGGAGGAAACCGAGTCGTCTTATTTCATTCTGCAAGGGTTTAAATAATGCAGCAAAGGTACCAGTTAATCATCTTGTTAGACCTATAAATGTAACTAAGAACAAGCATGATGAACATTTCAACTTAATTTGTGCTCAGACAGATGTTTTTATATTCGGTTGCATACTTTACCTGATTGGAATTCACTATCCTACAGAATTATAGAGACTTATAGGAAATCTACTAATTCAGTGAACACGTTTATTAAGGAAATCAGGAAAAGTGAATAAATAGTCCAACACTTGACGCAGGCGCGGTGAAATAATGTCAACAAGATGTGTCACTGTATACAATCCAGGCATGGGGTAATTGAATAATGTAATTGTAATTGACTGTAATTAATTACAGAAGTTGCTGTAATTGAATGTAATTTGTAATTGGGGTATTTTTCAATTACATCTAATTGTAACTTAATTAATTACATCATCAAAAACACATGTAATTTCAATTACATTTCAATTACTTTGGTCAAATTTTGAATATAAATACCAGTAAAATAAAGTACACAAGAAGAAATAATGCACTCTGCTGAAAACTTATTTGAAATTGTACACAAAGAAAGAAATGTTAATAAACAAAAAAGATAAATTAAATAAATGTACATTAATTTATCCTTCCTGAAGAAATGTGATAGAATATTCATGTCACAGTTCGGACTTAGTTCACAATTGGAGAGAATATGTGTAAGCGGCCCGGTAGCTCAGTCGGTAGAGCATTCGCCCTGCGCTGTAAGCGAAAGGCCCCGGGTTCAAGTCCCGGTCAGGCTGCACATTTTTCTCACCCTGTGACATTTGGCGCCCAACGTGGGACTGTGACTGGATATATACTTCGAGATCATGTTTACCTTGTTCTCTTAACCCGTACGAAATTCGAGGACGAATTTCAATATGGTGGGGGAGTATGTCACAGTTCGGACTTAGTTCACAATTGGGGAGAATATGTGTAAGCGGCCCGGTAGCTCAGTCGGTAGAGCATTCGCCCTGTAAGCGAAAGGCCCCGGGTTCGAGTCCCGGTCAGGCTGCACATTTTTCTAACCCTGTGACATTCAAAATATGAATAACCCTATTTGATATAAATACCGCACTATAATGTAACTGTTATCGGAAAATTCTATATTGTAATATCAGGTAAAACAGGTATGTTTATCAGTACTATTTAATGTTAATGAGAGCTAAATGTGACTTTATCAGTAGTAAAAGAGCAATAGCTCAGTGGTTTGGGGCTTGGCGTTGGAAGACTTGCATCTTATAGTCACCAAACGGGGTATATGAGTTCGAGTCTTTCCTGAACCTTCAATATTTTTTTTCTTTTTAAACTAAGTACATCTAATAGATCTAAATTTATCGGTTTTTTTTGCTATTGTATTCCGTTTTTATTTTATATATAGCATTTAATTGAATGAAAACAATAATAACAAGAGCCATGTTACACATGGTTAATCCCCCCGCCAGGAAGAAGTTACCTGAAGGTTGTACTTTCGTACATTTTACTTGGTGAGAGGAAATCCTTAAAAAGCCGTATAGTTATGGTCATGCTGAGTACAGTTTTCAAGTAAGTGGAAAAAGAATAAGGCAATGAAGAGATGGTTTGCAAAATTATATTAATGTTCATTATCAGTATAGGTATGATATTTTTCTATTTGACTAAAAGTAGGCAAGGTAGAGTTATAGTTCTTGCACACTGCACTTCCTACCAATGTGCTACGTCAGTGTATTAAGTTTGAAGAAAATCCCTCAAGTACTTTTGGAGTTATGCTCCGGAATTTTTTTCAAGTAAATCTGATAAAGGGGAATAACTCTAAAAGTAGGCAAGGTAGAGTTATTGTTCTTACACACTGCACTTCCTACCAATGTGCTATGTCAGTGTATTAAGTTTGAAGAAAATACCTCAAGTACTTTTGGAGTTATGCTCTGGACAAAACTTTTAAATTAAATCCGATAAAGGGGAATAACTCTAAAAGTAGGCAAGGTAGAGTTATTGTTCTTGCACATTGCACTTCCTACCAATGTGCTTTGTCAGTGTATTAAGTTTGAAGAAAATCCCTCAAGTACTTTTGGAGTTATGCTTCGCACAAGTAAATTGATAAAGGGACTCTAAGGGCAAGGTAGGTTATTGTTCTTGCCACTCTCCTACCAATGGCTGTGTATTAAGTTTGAAGTAAATCCCTCAAGTACTTTTGGAGTTATGCTCTGGACAAGTAATTTTAAAGAAATAAAGGGGAATAACTCTAAAAGTAGGCAAGGTAGAGTTATTGTTCTTGCACACTGCACTTCCTACCAATGTGCTATGTCAGTGTATTAAGTTTGAAGTAAAGCCCTCAAGTACTTTTGGAGTTATGCTCTGGACAAAACTTTTAAAGTAAATCTGATAAAGGGGAATAACTCTAAAAGTAGGAAAGGTAGAGTTATTGTTCTTGCACACTGCACTTCCTTCCAATGTGCTACGTCAGTGTATTAAGTTTGAAGAAAATCCCTCAAGTACTTTTGGAGTTATGCTCTGGACAAAGTTTTTCAAGTAAATCTGATAAAGGGGAATAACTCTAAAAGTAGGCAAGGTTGAGTTATTGTTCTTGACACTGCACTTCCTCCCAATGTGCTCTGTCAGTTATTAAGTTTGAAGTAAAGCCCTCAAGTACTTTTGAGTTATGCCTGGACAAAACTTTTAAATAAAATACCCCCCCCCCCCCCCCCCCCTGAGGACTCTAAAAGGAGGGATTGTCCGGACAAAGTTTTTCAAGTAAATCTGATAAAAGGGGAATAACTCTAAAAGTAGGCAAGGTAGAGTTATGTTTCTTAAACACTGCACTTCCTCCCAATGTGCTCTATCAGTGTATGAAGTTTGAAGAAAATCCCTCAAGTACTTTTGGAGTTATGCTCCGGACAAAATTGGGACGGACGGACGGACGAAGACCATTTCTAATATCCCCTTCGCCTTCGGCGGGGGGATAAATAAATACTCAAATGCGCTGTGTCAGAATAGTTGCTACAGCTGCTGACAGTGTATGTTGCTTCTTCGTCGCTAACATCGACAATAAAAGATTTTTACGATGTTTTCATAAAATACAAAAAAATTATTAGACTGAGATTCAAACTCGACACCCACCGATCTTGATTTCACCTTTCATACCACTACGCCAGTGATCATTTCTGCTGGGTTCGTTAAAACTTTAATTATAAAGACCACCGTGTGGCTTATATCAACATACCGAAGATTATTATTGTCACGGTTTATGGTTTTATATCGATTCCCCCATATCCAATAATGTTATGGTCACGACAAGGTAAAATAGCGAATTCTAGTTGTAAGTGTTTAATAATTTTGCAATTATAGTGTTGTTTTGTTGTCAACATGCCATAGAGTGCCAGATGGATTTACTGATTAAATCATGCCCTCTGGTCACATGTATAACTGACCATGATAATAAAGGTGTCAGTTAACTACTATCAATATCCTGGGAAAAATAAATTAGTGCTTAAAAAGTATTTAACAGCTGTGTGGTTCGGTATCTTAAATCTTATATTAAAGCTTGGCTAGATAGTAGGTAGAAGATAAGGAAATGCCATTTACAAGTATTCTGAAACATTTTGAAGTTCCAGGTTTTGGAAACTTCATTTATCAATCTACCGATACTGCGCACCTTCATAATTGAACATCATAACTGTGGGTGGTGGAGGAAACTTGCATAGATCAAGGGTACATAACACTCAACAATAAAATAAAAGAGTTAAACTATTTACAATAAGCAAATTGTATGTTAACCATGGTGAACTTTGTAAACTGAACTATTGAATTCTGTGTGATGTTGGCTGAGAAAGGTCCTCGCAACATATCCTATAATACAACTCTTGTACCTTCAGCGCCACAGTCCTTTGCATCATTTCTAACCCGTTCTAGTCAGCTTGGTAGTATGGACTCCAAACCTGGGAGACATACTCTAACTGGGATCTGGGGAGTGTTTTATAATAAGGCTTTTGGTAGCTTTGGATGTAACCTTAAAAGCCAAGTGTGTGAGATTTGTTCAAAGTAAAACGCTGTCATTTCATGCATTACTTTCAACTTGGAAATAATTTTAAAACAAAGTAATTTATAATTTAATTAATTACATTTGTGATGTAATTGTAATTTAATTAATATCATTTTAAAACATGTGCCATGGTAATTTAAGTGAAGACTTTCTTAATTTAATTGTAATTTAATTAATTACATTTCAATGTAATTGACGCCATGCCTGATACAATCAAGATCAAAAAGGGCCATGTGTTCCAACGGGGTCCGTTGTTCCCACAATTGGAATAGTCTCACTATTTCCACTTCGAAGGCAAACCGATTTTGCAGGCCGACATTTGATAAATGTCCACCTTATACGTCTCACTTTGATGTGCTACTAGCTGGGAACACATCCACAACAAAATTCTGTTGGGCACTTATAAACGCAATGAAATCTTCCTCAGTTAAATGTGTTTATGAATTAACACGATAGGATAGGATTAAGTTGAAAATTGTTATTTGTACTAGGTAAATTGTGTATTATGCGCCAGTTGTACCTAATATTGAAACTACTTTTCACTTACTTTGGAGCACATTAAAATTAGGCTGAAAGGTGCGGCAGTTTTAAAATATCAGATATGTGAAAGGGATCACACTGAAACCTGTAAAATTAGTTTGCTTACGAAGTGGAAATAGTGAGACTACGAAACCCCTAGCCATATTTAAAAAAACTGAACACCGGAAGCCTCAGAAAACTTGTAAATGACAACATAAGTATGTAGAAGATGATATTAAAGATCTCATAAACTCTTCAAAGACCAGGTAAGACAAATAGGTAAGACCTACAGCCTACTAGAAACTTTCCCGCCATGTGCCAAATTTTTGACCTGCTTGAACGAATTCACGAGTATCGAAATTGAACAGAATATGTTCTGCGTGCATTCACCATCGAGTAAAAATCGAACCGGTACCTTCTAATAAATCCCCCAAAACACATTGAATAAATACAGGATAGCTTAATTACTTTCTTTAATAAAATGACTTGTAAGGGAAAGTATTTCTCGGGCAGAGGGTTTTCTTCGGGAAACTTCATGCTACCAGAAAACGGGGCTTAACTGTCTTAAAATGCTCGTTTTATACAATGAATGTTACATATACGAGTGTTGAGTTGGCAAGTTCAGCGGGGAAGAAGACGGTAGCATTAATATAGCACGACATTCGGGAAGAGGGTTTTCTCCGGGGGCATTCATGCTACCAGAACAATGGATATACTTTTGGAATGCTGTCTTAAAATGCTCGTTTTATGAAATGAATGTTATATGTGAAGTGAGTTGACAACTTCCTCGGGGAATGCCTTTTTCATATATAGATAGAAGGTATTTATATTTATTACACATCCAGAACCTCTCCACTATCCGATTTCGAAAACTTAGCCGTGAATGTATGTTTAGATTATTGTAAAACCACGGTAAAAACGAAAATTATCACACGTTCCTCGTAACAGTATACGTATCTACATCTTGTAGTCATGGTTCGTATGTATTAGCAATGGCAGAAGGTGATAATCTTACACCCTCCCCCCTCCCCCCGTGTAAGACGACTTACGTGAATTACTTATGACGTAACGTTATAAACAATGTGACGTCACTTTCCCATACATAGCATCTAAAGAACGTTTGTTTTTATATTAAAATGCATCATTTCGATAAGTTTGTTTTTAAATATCTATTTCTAAGTACAAGACGGTATACAAGAAAAAGTTTCTTCCATGAGATACTTGGTTCAGATAGAAATATCCGTCACTTCGGGTAACTGTTTCGCGGGAACTCGACAGAGCCTCGTTCCCGCCAAAACAGTTACCCTCAATGACGGATATTTCGATCTGAACCTCGCGCTCATATAAGAAACTATTAGGGTATCACCGGACCCCGACGTCTCCATTACGACTGCAAGAAGATAGCTTTGTTGTAAATTAGTGTGTGAGAAATGGACTTTTAGCTGATCAGCAGATAATAGTCAGGTTGATTGCGACTGTACCACGAAGTTGTCAAAACGGTCAGGAAGTGTCACAGGCTACACTTTACGATGTACTCAAAATTGAAATAAAGAATGTGGATCTAGAAAGTACAGCTTCTTTGAGAATTCCAAACTTGCAATTCAAGACGTTCTCGTTATGTGTAAACATATATTGAGGGAAACACTTTGTACAGATGTAGCAGGGTGTGTGGTGTACACTACCAGAGCACTAGTGTTTACTGTGGGTAGTTTCGTGAGAGCCCTTCAAAGAGCGTTATATGAGACATATTCATTGCCGCAAACTATCTGAGGAAATAGAGATAGAAGAATCTTTATTTTGGAAGACGGTTTAAGCAATGGTTACCCCAGGAAGGAATGCAAAATATTGGTTTTTTGGCATGGTCGAGAGCTCCTCCAACACCGTCATTTCATATCCTGTGGGGGACAGATCTCAACGTACGTTACAACCTCTTAGAGAAAGGCACGTCGAGAAGAGATCCATCATTTATAGTGATGGTTGGAGTGCTTATTGCTCACTGAATGATGCTGGTTATAAGCATTTCACGGTCATTCATTAACATACCTTCAAGAGCCAGAACAAGAACATAGACACTGGTGAGATAATTACAGTACACACCAATCACATTGAAGGAGCATGAAAGCACGCTAAAGATCACTTGAAGACCATCGTCGGCACTTAAATTACACAGCTAGACGGGCATCTTGCAGTGGTGATGTGGAGGTCAGAGGTGAAAGGGAAGCATTTCGAGCCATTTTTCAACCTCCTGAGAAAAGTATGCATTACGTTTTAAGCTTAAAAGGGCAGGGAAACAGCGATAGTGATATCAAGACAACTGGCAGAGCTATGCGAATAGACCGTGTGTGCCATCCAGCTGGATACTATGAGGATCTTACATGGCCTGCTTTGGAGGACTGGGTTGTTCCGACCAGAGGGAAAGCGGGGGGATAGGAGGAACCGAGCGAAGCGAGGTTCCGACTTCCCCCCCGCTTTCCCGAGGGTCGGAACAACCCAGTCCTCCACAGTAGGCCATGCAAGATCCTTTTTCTTGCATACTTTATTTGATTTTATTGCAGATTGTACGAGAAAACCGCTTTAAATAGGCCCTACTATGTTGAGCGGTAAATCAAAACTTCATGTTGATTAAATATAATTCCCCGCATGGAATCCCTTTGCGTAGGAAATTTGGTATGTTCACACGTGAATTTACCACTGTTTATGTATCTAGAGCTAAAAACATAGTGCTTGATCGCACCTAAAACTATACTTTATTTACGTTGAAACAAAAAAATATCAATTAAATCCTAAACAGAAATTCTCCTTACGCACGTCCAGTTTACTTGATTAATGCGACTATACTATCGACATTGACTTAATTAACTGGTTTTGTGTACACAGTGACGTCATTTATCAAGAGAAACTTTGACGTGATTTTACCGCCATTTTTTGTTTTGAAAAAAGTATGATGACAGGTATGTTCTTTGAAATGTGAATAGATTCTGTTGCTACACATCTTCTAAAATTTGATGCTCTTGCTTGTGACACCATAAAAAGCACCATTTCTTTTCGCAATCAACTCTCGCTTCAAAACTTCATGGATATTCGTTACCAACAATTTTCGTAATTTGAACCGTTATTGCGTACCCTGAAAATTCGAACCATTCCTAAAAATGAAATTCCTGTTACATTAACTTGAAAAATATTGAAGTGTGTGCTTTCTTATGAGACCTTAGTTTACATTTACGAAAAACATTCTAATCTTTCACATTTAAACCGCCGTAAAAAGTATCTCGCAAATAAAGTGTTCCAGGTACGAGTTGAATACACGAAAGTAGTTCGGATGGTGTCAAGTAAGCCCGAGATGTACTTTCTCTAGGGAAAGTATAGGCTGATCTCTTCCCTCCGCGTGCTGGGATCCGCCAGTACTTTCCCCGGGGGGTATGCAAGAAAAAGAAATCATGAAAGCTTGATGTAGGAGGCGCCTTAAGACATCCCCTATAGATCCATATGGAAACAAAAAAACAAAAATAATATCAAACAGGGAATGCCACGTACCAAAAACGCAGCCTCCCCAAAACGAACCCCACAGCACCCAGAAGTGCACACCACCAACACACACACACACACCCACACGCACACACAATCATGTACACACACACATATACATTACCAACACACACTAGCATACAAAGCAAACACACGAGGACAAAACGAACAATTAAAGGAACACAGTGGGGCACCGCCTTGGAACGGTCAGTGGCAAAAACACCACTGGGGAGCTTATTAAGCACGCTTTTGTGTGGTCTTCCTCAGATGCGTAAAGATGTACTAGCAAAAAGTTGTAGATAGTGTACATATTCACATACATTTGTATATAACAGTGAAACAGCCAGTGACTACAAGTTTGCCATAGATATTTAAATCAGGACATTATACGGGAAAATACATACTAAACGTAATTTTTAAGCGTATGAGTGACTCATAGATCATTTCCGTTACCATACAAGTATTTTGTCTTAGAATTTCTGACAACTTCCCCGAGGGGATTAGGATGGTATAATGCCTCAACTTTACTTTACTTCACTGGATTTTTATTGGATTTTTCCCTGAAATCAAGATTCGATGGCAGACTGAACATATTGGTTACCCTTGCAGAACGGATTGCTTTCTAAATTGATTGGCTGAACTAAAAATTAAAGACTAAAAACACTGCTTGTTATACGTCTGTCCGTCTGTGCGTCCCCACTTACACATTCGTGTCCGGACTGTAACTTTGTCATGCATTGAAGGATTTTAAAATAACTTGGTACACATGTCTAGCACATCAAGACGACGTGTCGCGTGCAAGACCCACGTCCCTACCTCAAAGGTCAATGTCACACTTAGAGTTTGAAGGTAATGGAATCCCGTATGTATGCATATATGCACACATTCGTGTCCGGACTGTAACTTTGTCATGCATTGAACAGTTTTAAGATAACTTGGCACAAATGTCTAGCACATCAAGACGACGTGTCGCGTGCAAGACCTACGTCCCTACCTCAAAGGTCAAGGTCACACTTAGAGTTTGAAGGTAATGGAATCCTGTATGTATGCATATATGCACACATTCGTGTCCGGACTGTAACTTTGTCATGCATTGAACGGTTTTAAGATAACTTGGCACAAATGTCTAGCACATCAAGACGACGTGTCGCGTGCAAGACCTACGTCCCTACCTCAATCATTTAAAAATAACTTGGCACAAATGTTCAGCACATCAAGCCGATTTGTCGCGAGCAAGACCTATGTCCCTACCTCAAAGGTCAAGGTCACACTTAAGAGTTTTTAGGTAATTGAATCCTGTATATATGCACACATTTGTGTCCTGACTATAACTTTGTCATGCATTGATTGATTTAAAAATAACTTGGCAAAACTGTTCAGCACATCAAGCCAATTTGTCGCGTGCAAGACCCATTTCCCTACCTCAAAGGTTAAGGTCACACTTAGAGTTTTTAGGTAATGGAATCCTGTATATATGCATACATTTGTGTCCTGACTATAACTTTGTCATGCATTGATTGATTTAAAAATAACTTGGCACAACTGTTCAGCACATGAAGCCGATTTGTCGCGTGCAGGACCCATTTCCCTACCTCAAAGGTCAAGGTCACACTTAGTGTTTAAATGTAATGGAATATTGTATGCATGGTCTGTCATTCCAAGAAGGATTTTAAAATCACATAGCACAATTATTGAGCACATGGAGAGGACAAAGACTGTGAGACACCTCTTTCGGGGGCATTCGTCACTTGTGAGGGACAGCTCTTGTTTATCTTTCTTTGCCGACCCGTGTCTTTTTATCATCAGGATAAACAAATTATGAACACATGTATTTGCTTCGTGTCCGCCTCCGTGGTCGACAGGTTAGAGCGGCCTACTTGGGCCATGGGTTCGGATCTTGCTATTGACCATGTCTCTTTGTGTGAGAAATTGGCAGTGTCTTACAGAAGATTTGAGTCTAGTACGGGTTTCCCCCCAGGGCAGATGGTTAGATAAACTGCCCGCCTGTAAAAATGACCGAGTTATACGGTTGAAACTGGCGTTAAACTTATGCAACAACAATTGGCTTAGTACCGTCAAATCGTACATATGTGTACAAAAGGTCAAATCTCAAGACTATCAAGTTATTATTCATGTCAAAGGATTTTGCTACCTCAAACGGTTATAATAGTACCGTGCTGAGTTTGCATATAAGATTTCCTTTCAGTGATGATGTGGATTTCTTGACATATTTGAGTTTTGAATTCTATATTCATTTCAAACTCATACATTTTAGCGGGTTTTTTTTTCTTATTTTGAACGGAAACTTTTGTGAATGGCTGATACTATTTTTGGACAGATTTACTGTTTCAAAGGCAAAGAGACTGACATTTGATTGTATCTAATGTGCATTCTGGGAACATTAAGGGGCCCAATACGGAGCCCAGTGAGCAAAGTTGATGGAAAGTGCTTCATCCTCCTTATCATCACCTCTGGAAATCGTGTCACCCTTGAATACAACGATATTATACTTTAAAAGCCTCAATGGATAAAGTCTGGTTTTGGTCAAACACCCACGGTCACCAACATGTCCCATTCCCTTAACCTAAGCAGACAAGATACGATGCCTATTGACAACAGATTATCTCCCATGTATAAAATTCACAATGAACTGGTCACTATCCCAATTGAAAGCTATCTAGTTCCCTTACCCCGCATCACACACCACTTTCATTCCTCAAGTTATTATAGTCAGTAACAGAGTTTTGTTACTTACTCGGACTCGGACTGGGGACTGCTGACTAGTGAGTAAAGTAAGGGGTTTTCTCAAAAGTGAAATATTCTTAAATACATCTGCAGTTGCGGCACATAAATTTATTTTTTGTGTGGTATGCAGGAAACAATGATCACTGACATAATTTTTATTAAACTGTATCAGTTAATATTATTCATCATCGGAGCTACTTCTTTTGCCGAGTTCTCTCAGTAGCATCGGTACTTTTTCCTGAACAATCTTTTATAGGCAAACGAAGTGTAGCTAAATGCCACTCTACTATATAATATCTTTGCGGCTGGCGCGAAATATCTACGTCCCCGTCAGGGGTTTGACATATCGTAAGTTAAGTAGGTATAGGTAGGAAGGTTTACAGCGGTATGACTGATTACCGAAAACAACCTTTTACTGGAAACAATCAAAAACAAAGGAGTTTACCGGAAACAAATAAAATTGTTTGACTCACTTGAAGCTCCCGTATTGAACTATATCATAAAAGTCCTGATGTTAAAAATGTTCATTCTTAATTTTGTCGAAAACTTCTACATGTAAGTAATTCAACCGATCCGGAATTCGAATCCGGGACCTCTGGAATGGTAGGCCGCGTTAACCACTGGGGCACCGCACCATCCATTTCTGTTCTATCATGACCTAGTCTGGCCACGTCGACTTCACTGGTAGAACAAAATTAAAGTATGCTTACTGTCGCACTAGTTATTATGTTGTTGTTTCTTTTGCCTCTCATATTTTTTGCATCATTGAAAAAGCTGTCATTGTAATTACGTAACTTGTGTGATCTTTCTGTTTTGTTATTTTTGAGACGGGCTATTTTTTCCGCACTAAGTGCAAATCAGTTTCAACCAGAATCAATTACACCTTAGCCTCGTTTTCGAAAAACCACCTGTTACCCATAATCCCATGTAATCATGGTTTCTTAATTGACAGGTTCAACACGGAAATTGCAAATAAATTAGACAAACTATTGTTTTAAGATGTATGTCCGTTATTTGAACATGCTACAAGAAAGGAAAAACATTGTCATATGATATCATCATGTCCATGAGCTGCTGATTGAAATGACTGGTACTTAACTCGCATTTGAATGAAAAAAAGAGATAAACTTTAGTTTTTGCTACAAGCATTAAATGTAAAATTAAGAAAATATTACATGAATGGGTCCATGTTGAAAGGTTTCAATGGTCCCGCTCGAAAACATTGTGTTGATAGCCCAGTCGAACTGAAAGGTGGATTAACTCCAACATCAAAAAGGAGACGGCATACTTCTGATGAAACGCCAGAGGGTAACAACAATGACAGCAGACATTCAAAGCAAATCAATTCCACCCATCAATCCCATATGACACAGTTATCAACATCTGTTCAGCTGCCAAAATGGGATACAACACCAGGTCTGCAAGGCATTTACAACCATGGCAACACTTGCTTTATGAACACCATTCTCCAGTGCCTTAGTAGCACTGAGTTATTTGCAGATTATTTTGTCCAAAAGAAATATAAAGAAATTTTCAATGCTAAGGGCTTTACAAAAAGGTTGGTTGGTTCTTCTAAGGGAGAAGTTTGTGAAGAAGTGGGACGCCTTCTTGAAAGCCTGTGGTCAGGATCTTACACCCCGGAGATATCTTGCCATTTAAAGTCAGTTTTAAGTAAATACAATTCACAGTATAAGGGTTCATCTCAGCATGATGCGCAGGAGTTTTTACTTTGGCTTTTGGATCGAATTAATGAAGAACTTAACCAATCCGCGAAGAAAAAAGCGAAGGAAATTCAGTCAAAATCGAAAAAAGAAAAGGTAATGAAACAGACTTTTTAACTGTATGAGTTGACCAATAAGGGTATGAGTTGACCCGAAAGTGTTTAAACATGTTAAATAGATTAGTTTTGGTGACATGACTTTTAAGTAGACTTGAGAAGTGAATTCTCAGAACATGGCACAAATGCAGTGCACATACTTCAGTTATTCCTTGCAAAATTGTCTACCATTTCAGTACTAGTTCATTCTTTTAGACATATATTGCTACGTAAAGCTGTCTGTGAAGCACGCAAAATACATAGTGTAATTACAGGCTGTAATCAATTCAGCTGAAGCCAAAGAAACTGTTTTACAGTGTTAGGTCATTGGCTACTTTCAAGCTAGCCTGCTAATAATAGTAATATTATTATTCAATCATGTCTGATTTTAACCATTGACTGCATCATTTCTACAGTGCTGTTAAATCTGTCTTTTATCCAGACAAGCGTCATAGTTTAGGCTCAAGTAGAGACTTTCTAATAGAAAGTCTGACATTTTAGTTTTCTCACATTTAACATGAACTAACTTGACATCTTTTTTTTCACAGAATGAAATATCAGCTTTGAGCAGTCCAGAGATTGTTCTGAGTGCCTGTAGTGGATTTGAAGTTTACAACAGGTTTCAGGCGTTATACCAGTCATCATTAACATGCCCTAACTGTGGAAAACAGAGCAATACATATGAATCATACCTATGTCTTTCACTCCCAGTACCTCAAAAAAGCACACGTCCAGTTTATGTAACTGTTGTTTACTTGGATGATTCTCCAAAGCAGCTGCGGATTGCTTTAGAAATGAATTTTATGGACACGGTCAGAGAGCTGAGGGAGAAACTTGCGTATGAATTATATGTTACACCAAAACGAGTAAGAAAATACTTAAATACTCTTCTATTACTCAGAATTTAATTCTGATTAAATGCCTCAAAAAGCTCTTGCTGTATTTTGTTTTAAAATTATACTGTGAGAGTCTTATTTTGCACACATGCATGTATGAGTCCAGCTTTCACAATCAGCTTGGCTAGCTAAGTACTTCTTCACATATTTTATGGGTAGCTATGTATGATTGTTAGGTGCTGTTGACATTTTATAATGACCACTTTCCATGTAAAACATTTCTATCAAGAAATTTTAGATATATTATACCAAATTTAACATTATTTATTCTTTCAGCTTGTCCTCTGTCAAGTGAATGAAAATGGGTTCAGTAATACATACGGTGATGATCAACCTTTGTCAGATATACACGAGTCGGAGAACGTTTATGTGTTTGAAACCTTTCCATTCAGCGAAGTCAACAAAACTCCTGGTTCAGATCTCATACAGATAATGCTTGTACATGCTGAAAAAACATCACCTACAAGATGGTAAATGTTATAAAATCATTAATGTTACGGATGGTGAAACTTTAAAGATATGACAGTGTGAGTTTGTGATTCTTGGCAGTCATTTTGGTTGCTAAATGGGGGGGGGGGAATAAAGATAATTTTACTGAACAGGCTCAAGTTAATGATCACAAAGGTTTGTTATAACCATTTTGCTGTTCAGAAGGCATTTACAGTTAAAAGTTATAAAAGTTGAATATGATTTAAAGGTAGAAAAAGTTCTTACAAAATAAACTTGAATATAATATAAACGTGGTTGAAAAAAGATTCTGCGGTAAGTTAATTAATTTTAAAGTAAACTTACCCATATTTGTATTTTAGTTACAGATTCTGCTGCCCAGAAGTGATAAAAATCAATAGAGACATAGATTTTCTTCACCTACAAAGATGTATCTTGAAAAGCATGAGGTTTGCAGTGTCGGATAAAGTGGTGGACCAAAGCAGTGTAAGTAATTTATTATTTATATGCTGTATTGCCAGGTAGCAGTGAGGACCGACTACTCTGAATTTTTACTCTACCGGTAATTGTATTCAAAAGAGCTTTGGGAGACATTGTCAAAAAGTATGTCAATAGGCTATAGATAAATACAACGACTGAAAAATGTATGCGCCACTTATTTTCGCCAACTGGCAAAATTTAGCGCCAGATTCTTAAAATTATCGCAAATGGCGACATTGTCGATCAACAGCGGAGGCCCTGATAGCAAAGTCCTATAATGGGCTATAATTGGACATTAAGTTTACTAAGTAAATTGTACTTTCTGATTGTACTGACTCAGTTCCCTAATTATTATTTATATCCAATTTCGTGGGCTGAAGCTGACATTAAAATTTTGTGATTTTTACTTTGTATGAAACACTGGTCAAAGGTGCTGTATGCTGTGTATACACTACAATACAGTTTATACACATTGTTGGCTTTGTGTTAACTGCTATGTTTCTTACAGACTTACACCGGTGCCATATTTGATATTCGTGTTGTTGATAGTGGAGCAAAAGATAGTTACTTACAGACAGATGTAGATATGCCTCTTTATACAGAGCCAATTGACAGGTATAGTATTGTTTCCACTTTCAGTTCAAACTGTTGTCATTACATGTAACTCACTTTGACTTGAACTTTTTTTCCCACAAACACTGTCTGAACTCTGTGGTGGCTTGGAAACATGCAGTTTAAAGTTTTGTCTGTTGATTGGTTAAAATTTAGTCTATTTTAATAGTCAGACTTTTGTAACTGTTTGTCAAACTTTATTAAATTGTCACAAATTGTGATTATATAAATATCTAATATACATGAAATGTATGTTTATTTTTAAAAGGGCCCTTTCAATTTACAATGAAGATTATGGACCGTCTCATGTGAAGTTTGTGATAGAATGGGACCCAGAGATGAAAAGAAGGTATGTAGCACAAGAGTTGTTAGTACATGCTAATCTAGTTTTAAAAAGAAATAAAAGTAAAGGTAAAGTGTTTGTTTATTATAGTGTCACCCCTATTTAAAGGGCCAGCCATTTCTGACTTATGAGACACCTTCTTTTTGAGCACATGTACCTCCTGAATCCTATCCTTTTAATGCCAGGCACCAGGCAGGTAGGCATATGGTAACCATTATTTAACTAGCTGGCGGCTCACCAACCAGCCATATCAGAACGAACCCCTGCTGGGATTCGAACCTTCGACCTCCCGCTCCCAAGGCGGATGCCTAAACCACTAGACCAAGGGAGACGGTAATAAGTTGAAATAAGTCATTACTTAGGGCTGTGTATGATTCACATGTGTTTTGTCCTGTCAATCACATATAATAGTTCAGTACAATGTATAACTTTACTGCACTGCTTATATTAGCACAGTCAGAAACGTTAAATGTTCTTTCAAGGCAGATAATCCAGAACTTATTTACCTTAACCATACTGACTTGTTATTTGAGCATCCAAATGTTTGTTTCATATATATATATATATATATGTTGTATACATAGACTGGTTGATGATGATGAGGATATAGTAGAAGAGCACCAGTCTGTTCATAAAGCTCGGCTGAGTCAGCAGCAGCCGTCAAATGTTAGTCTCGAAGATTGCCTTAAACTCTTCACGAAGGAAGAAAAGGTATTAATAACTTCTTGAACAATTTTTCAATAGTTAGTTCTTGTAGGTAGTTTTGTACTAGGCAGATTTTACACGAAGGGGCAATGTCAGAAGTTTTTGTTTACGAGTAGAGATAAATATGGAAATTGTATTTTGTTTTATATGTCTGGTTACACAACTGAAGGGCCTTACCTGACTGATTTAAGGACTGTATTTCTTTGAGTTTTGTATTTCAAAATGCTTTATTTTTTGGCACTAGGTACTGAGAAAATCTGAAAATATGCTTTCATAGGTAAATGGTGAATATTCTATCATTTCTAACCGGATGCTTCTGATGTTTAATGTTATAAGCATGATCTCATGTCAGTGCAGTTTGTTTTTCAGTGACACTTTATGATGCAAAATATTGCGCTTGAATTTTTTCCTGCAGAAACCATGAACTGTAAGAAAGAAACTTTAAAAAGTGTAATTGTCAAATTCACTGGTTAGAGAGAGAGAGAGTTATTCCAGTACTATCCCTTTCATTATAATATTCTCATTATGTCAAAGGACAAGGGACAGTGTTGAACGAATTGTATTTGTGCCTAAGTGAACCACATGTTATCTATGTTTTTATATTGTTTCCTTATAAGATCAGTTAGAGAATACTGTTATTATGAGAAAAGCTGTTGTGGTGTTATGATTAAAATGAGACTGGTTATTGTTCCAGCTTGGTGAAGGGGATATCTGGCAGTGCCCTAATTGTGAGAAGAACCAGGAAGGCGCCATCAAGAAGCTGGGGCTCTGGTCAGCCCCAGACATACTCGTTATTCATTTAAAACGTTTTAGACATGTGAGTGAGTTGTATAAATTGATATTGAGACAAGAGAGTCTTAGGATTGATTTAAGTAAATGGAAATCCAAAATGCCTATATTTGGCACACAACATTTTAAGCTTACAGAAGGCTTGCAATGTTCTATAATTAATCTTAAATAATTTTACCTAACATGTACATAAATATAATATTAATATCATATTCATGGCTTGAAAGAGTGTATATCTTAATATGCTTGATTTTAAATTCTGTTATTTGCATCTTTTGTGTACAGTCTGGCTTGAGAAGGAACAAGTTAAACATCTTGGTGAATTTCCCAGTGTCTGGCTTGGAAATGGGTCATCACCTGTTACCGAAAACTGATAATAGCCATGGTAATGTTTCATCCGACCTGTATGACCTCTATGCTGTTTCAAATCACTATGGTAACATGAGTGGAGGACATTACACTGGTAGGTTACTGAAGTTCTATGCTTTGAACAGGTTAATTGTTGCACTCACATGGATAGATGTGTTGAAAAAGTAAAAAAAAATTGTGGTGGCAGCTGGATTCGAACCTATGCCGGGAAAACCTCAAAAGATCTATAGTCCTGTGCTTAACAACCTAGGTTTTCAATTGGAAATTTTTATAAGGAGTCTTCTACCTTAAAGACTCTTCCAGAATGTTGTACATAAAGATTAAAACAGTGATTTAAGGTAGCTGACTTGAAAACATTGACCTCACTGATTAATTGAGGGCAGTTTCTAAATGGAGGATGGAAGGCTATTGCTGGTCCTGGCTGGGTAAACAAACAGTCTGAAAATAACTTTAGTGCTGTTGTATGAGTGGTAAATTTGAAGAAAAAAGCTAACAGTGATGTACCAAGATAATAACAGAAAAACTTTCCATTATTTCATCGATAAAGCTTAAAAAGCCTTGGTCATTGACAAGTATTGATGAATTTAGAAATATTTGTATTTGTTCTTTGCACAATATATAAAGATACAAATTTCAAGTATAAAAAACAGGAATTACAGAAGTTCGACAAGAATATTGTTTTATCTAGTTCAGTCGCTCATTAATGCACATTTCAACAAATTTCACTGTAAGACAAGATATCAGATAGGAGACCAGTTATTTCTGTGACACTCTGGTATCAGTAACGTAAAATCATGCAGATATGCAACACTTATGTGGTATACATGTGTTTTGCATGTGTCATTATCATTGCAGTCCCAGTACTTCTGTCAGTACATTTACTGGATGTAAAATTGAGCTTTCGTTTTTCAGCTTTCTGTAAGAACCCTGTTGATATGAAATGGTATGAGTTTGACGACACAACTGTAAAGCCTGTTCATCAACGAGATGTCGTGTCCAAAGCCGCTTACCTCCTGTTTTACCAGAGACAAAAACTGACATTTAATACTATAAATAATCTACAATCACAAAAACATTGGGTGTTTTCTATTTATGGACCTCCTAAGTCAATGCAGGTAGTGAACTCTTCACCTCTGGAGGAAGTAAAGTCAATATTGAACTCTCCCTCAGGAGGTAAAAATAGTGTTGGACGAGATTATTCAGAGTATTATGTTGAGAGAGTAAGGCTTGATAGTACTAGTGAACCTAGTAAAACTGTAAAACAGTCCAGGGGGAAGTCAGAACCACCCCCAGATAGGGTTGATCCTTACAAGAAGGAAGAGTTACGGTTGCTAGAGGAGCTTAGATTGGGTATTAATTCACCACAAAGTGAACAAAGAGGTAAATACATAAATTCTCCAAGAGAATCTGACGGGAGAGGTAACAGTTCACCTAGGCGTGATGACATGGGCATTAACTCTCCTAGACAAACTATTAAACATGAATCTCCGAGGAAAGAATTGTTTCCAAATAAGAATCAAAATGCTGCAACACAAAATCAATATATAGATGAGATTACTTCAAGGACAACGGGAAGAAATAAAACAACAGTTGCAGAACAAATTGTACGTAGTAAACCATCTGGTGATAAAGTGGACAGTGTTACGCTGTCACCACATAATGTGAAAAATATTTACAGAAGATCAGATAGTGTGGATTCCAGTAAAAATAGTCATTCTTACACATCAAGTAGTGAAATAAGTCCCTCGCATAGTTCTCCACCGTCCCCGCTGGATGAGTATAGTCAGAATTCTGCAGCCTTTTACCAGAACCAAACAAGCAATAGAAATAAAGCAATGATGGTTATGAATAATGAAAGAGATTTAGGACTTATGAATGGGCATGTGCCAAATAGTGTTAAGTTGAAGATCCATTCAAATCAAATTCATAAAGACAGTTCTGTGTTAGGGTTGTCAAGTGCTGGTGACACCAGAAGACTGACTGACAATCCACCGAAAACTGATAATCATAAAATAATCAACAGCGGCATTAATTTTGATAAACCTTCTCCAAGACCTGATGTATTCTCCACACCCCAACAAGTACGTAAATCACCTTCCCCACCGGTTGTTATTGGGCGGGGTTGGTCTACTCCCCAGCCCCATAGAAAACAGTATTCAGATAAACCACCCATGGATAGGCAGTTCTCTGTACCACCTAGAGTCCCACTGACACAACCTCCCAATGGGAGTCAGACTCAGAGTCTTGAAATTGAAGGTCATGCAATAGATAAACAACCAAGAAGCTTACCTATTGAGGTGCATACTGTTGCCAAGCCACCACTTCCTGTGAAAGCTAGTCACAGCGTTCTCAGACAAATGTCAGAAGGTAGTGTACTGGACAATGATAGGACAGTTTCCAGCAGGCCAGTTTCAGCTTTCAGTAGAGCACCAGACTATACTGATGGAAGGGTTCCGGATTTCAGTTCTGTTGATCATAGGCCTGCTACAGCACACAGCAGGGAACCATCCTACAGTGATAGTAGACCAGTCATAATCAGCCAGCGAACAGAGCACCAGTCTACCAGAGGAAGAGGTGACTTTGATGGTAGGAAACCAGCCAGTAGAGGAGAGGTGAGAACTAGAAACAGATCAGCAGACAGACAAGGTAAGTTCAACACATTCATGACTTGTTTGTTCAGTTATCTGAATATCAGATAAAGTTGCTTCCCCTGAGAGATATAAAACATAATACTAAAAAATTTATTAGAAAAATGTTTCGCTCCAAAGGTCACACTCCTTTTTGTTATACGCCCGAAGGGACGTATTATGTTATCGCCTCGGTGTCCGTCTGTCCGTTAGCAATTTCCCTTCCCCCCCCCCCCTGTTGACCCCCCAAAAAGGTTCCCCAAGAAACCTGACACAAATGTTAACCAGACTGAGACGACGTGCAGAAGCAATGTTCCGGATGGCTGGATTCAAGGTCAAGGTCATACTTAGCGGTCAAAGGTCATATGATTTTGTTTCCCTTCCGCTCTGTAACTCTTGAACCCCTTGAAGGATTTCGAAGAAACCTGACACAAATGTTAACCAGACTGAGACGACGTGCAGAAGCAATGTTCCGGATGGCTGGATTCAAGGTCAAGGTCATACTTAGGGGGTCAAAGGTCATATGATTTTGTTTCCCTTCCGCTTTGTAACTCTTGAACCCCTTGAAGGATTTCGAAGAAACCTGACACAAATGTTAACCAGACTGAGACGACGTGCAGAAGCAGTGTTCCGGATGGCTGGATTCAAGGTCAAGGTCTATTTAGGGGTCAAAGGTCATATGATTTTGTTTCCCTTCCGCTCTGTAACTCTTGAACCCCTTGAAGGATTGCGAAGAAACCTGACACAAATGTTAACCAGACTGAGACGACGTGCAGAAGCAGTGTTCCGGATGGCTGGATTCAAGGTCAAGGTCATACTTACGGTCAAAGGTCATATGATTTTGTTTCCCTTCCGCTCTGTAACTCTTGAACCCCTTGAAGGATTTCGAAGAAACCTGACACAAATGTTAACCAGACTGAGACAACGTGCAGAAGCAATGTTCCGGATGGCTGGATTCAAGGTCAAGGTCATACTTAGGGGTCAAAGGTCATATGATTTTGTTTCCCTTCCGCTTTGTAACTCTTGAACCCCGTGAAGGATTTCAAGAAACCTGACACAATTGTTTACCACTTGAGGCGATGTGCGAAGCCATGTTCCGGATGGTCAAGGTCACACTTAGGGCTCAAGCGTCATATAACTGTGTGGATTTGCTCTCTTTGCTCTTGATTACAGTGCTCTTGTTTTTATTTGGGAGATTCTATTTTGTTTGCTTAATTTTTTATTGATTACTTCCCTTTTATGTTACTATCGATAGCATATTTTGTAACTTTTTTATTTTGGCAGTACGGAAAAACCGAGACCACTTTTCTGTGGTACAACATGAATGGTACCTCCAATTTTTGACATTTTTGTACCAGGTTAGGTTTTCTGGTTGGGGACTTAGATGTTTTTATATAACTTCATTTTTTATTCTTGTTCCTGTCCGTTGGGCTTCAACAGCCTAAATTTTGCTCCCATTCTCTGATACAACACTGGCGATCCGCCTTGTTTAAATAGTTTATAAGATTTTCTTTCTCATCTTAGATCATTCATGATCGGAATTCATACAATATGATTTAATGTGTCTTGAGAGTCACTGAGCATGGTCACAAGTTAACGACTTTGCATTTTAACATGATTGAACTTTAAAGTCATTTTCACAGTTCTTGCATTTATTATAATATTGTTTAATTATGTGTTAGTGTTAATATAAAAGTTAACTGACTACAAGTATAGAGGTTTGTGTGTGTCAATAGTTGTACTGCTGTTTATCTCATAAATTGTTCATTCTGTTTCAGACAGGAGAAGTATGAGAGTCAGAACTGAGCGCCCAGTATCCTACCATCAGACAACGCAGAATGATCAGTATGAACAGTACTACCTGTCCCAACCTGTAGACGACGCTACATCATTTGAACGCACTGGTAGATATGCCACCATGCAGCCAGTGAGGCATGACTATCATGTTGATCAGCAGTTTGATGAAAACGATTATTTACATCGCCACGGAGCAGATCCACGGATCATTTACCATCAGCCTCGTTCTCGTGCTCCGATCAATACATACAATCCGCAGCTGTACCAAGATAATAGTTCATACGACATGCCTAGATACCAGCCACACCTACAGACCGCTAAAATGATGACCAAGCTTGCACTTCAAGAGAAGGAATACCTTAGGGTAAAACAGCGCATGAAATCAGAGTACCTGAAAGAATCAAGCGTGTGACGTGTCAGAAATCAATATTTACCTTCAATACAGATCATTGTGATACCTTAAAGGCTTGATTTACTTTTTGTCTTTGTATTTAATACAAAGAGATGCTTTATATTTTATCTGAAGAAACAACAGCTTACCTCAATTTGAAAGTTTAACCTAAGTGGTTGCGTTAGATTATTTTATACATGTTTAGAACATGTTCATCCGTTACTTGCCACTGATGTTTTTCAATCATTATCTTCCATTAAACTTCGCTCTCATGTGATGTTAGTTTAATTAAACTGGTTTCTTTAGAATAGCAGTAAGGATTGGCAGGTTACAAGGTATGAACAGTTGCCGTGGTGACTGCAAAACAACATGTTATCCATGTTACACTGGGGGATCTTTGACTGTGCTACCAACAGGAACATATTTTGCCTGAGCATTTGCCACTATGTACATGTATACTCAAAGAGAAGTTGTAGAAGGAAACCATTGATGGCAGTTGTCATATGAACCGGTGTCACAATATGGGACCAGTTAGGCTAGTGGTAGTGCAGATAGATGTCACAGCAATTGTCATGACAACCATTCCTATCACTTGCATCATAATACACATGTACAACTGAAGAAGTAAGAATGAATATCATAAGACTCATTGTTGGGCACATACATGTACTGTGTCAGTGTGCATGAATTTTGTTTCAAAACTATGTATAACAAGGCTTGGTGTGTGACTGTGTGACATTACTTGTACATTTTATATATTAACATATGTCATTAAATCATTATGTCATTGAAATGGCAACAAGTGCTAGCTAGGGCAAGGGTTAAAAGGTGAATGAGAAGTACTGAATATGTAGTGAATGATTGAATTTGCATGTTTTGGTGCATAGTTGATCAATGAAAACAGTAACGTTGTTCAACAAAATTATTGATTCTCAGCTTCCTCTCCCCTGTTTTTGCGTGTCTTTTAGACAAAGATGTTAGATAGAAAGTACCTAAAGGATATGTTTTTGCTTCTCTATCAAGGAAGTAAGCCATTGTATTTATTCAAGAACAGCTAAAAAATTTAAGGTTTGAAAAGTTTGACATATCTAGGGTACCAAGGAGAACTCTTGGTGCAAAATGTGTCTCGAGTGGTTCTGAAATAGGATGTTTTGTGCCATACGAACTGCAATGAAATGAAGCAGACGGGCCTAAGATGTGTATCAAGTGATTTTGATAATTAACTCTGAACTGTAGGTCAGAACAAAGTGACAAGGATTTTTTTTTTCTTTTCTTTTTTAGCACACCTGGCTACACCAGGGTGAGCTTTTCTGATCGATGATTGTCCGTCATCAGTCATCCGTCAACATTTTGATTCAAATGACATCTCCTCTGAAACCTCTAGGCCAATGTTGATAAAACTATGCAGGAATGTTCCTTGCATGAAGCTCTACCAAAATTGTTCAAAGAATTCCATTCCATGCAGAACTCTGGTTGCTATGGCAACAAATAGGAAAAACTTTAAAAATCTTCTTCTCTGAAATCACAAGGCCTACAGCTTAGATATTTGGCATGTAGCATTGTCTAGTGGACCTCTACCAAGATTGTTCAAATTATGACCCCCGGGTCAAAATTGACCCCGCTCGGGTGGGCACTTAGTTTTTGCATAGGCATATATAGGAAAAACTTTAAAAATCTTCTTCTCTGAAACCACAAGGCCTAGAGCTAAGATATTTGGCATGTAGCATTGGCTAGTGGACCTTTACCAAGATTGCTCAAATTATGATCCCCGGGTCAAAATTGACCCCGCGGGGTCCTTAGTTTTGCATAGGAATATATAGGAAAAACTTTTTAAAATCTTCTTCTTTGAAACCACAAGGCCTAGAGCTTAGATATTTGGCATGTAGCATTGGCTAGTGGACCTCTACCAAGTTGTTCAAATTATGAGCCCCGACCCATCAAAATTGACCCCGCACGGGGGTCACTTAGTTTTCTAGGCTTATGTGGGAAAAACTTTAAAAATCTTCTTCTCTGAAACCACAAGGCCTAGGCTTAGATATTTGGCAGGTAGCATTGGCTAGTGGACCTCTACCAAGATTGTTCAAATTATGACCCCGGGTCAAAATTGACCCCGCATGGGGGGTCACTTAGTTTTACATAGGCTTAAATAGGGAAAACTTTAAAAATCTTTTTCTTTGAAATCACAAGGCCTAGAGCTTAGATATTTGGCATGTAGCATTGCCTAGTAGACCTCTTCAAAGTTTGTTCAAATTATGCCCCTGGGGTCAAAATTGACCTTGCCCAGGGGGGATCATTTGTTTTACAAAGGCGTAAATAGGAAAACTTATTTGGTATATAACATTATCTAGTGATCTTCCACCAGGCAAGTGGACTTGTACCAAGGTGAGCGATATAGGGCCATCTTGGCCCTCTTGTTTTCTTTTCTTTTTCTTTTTTTTTTAGTGACAAGTAAGTTAACTTTGATAGTAGTCATAAAAATAGATAAAGATCTGTACCTGCAATGACAGGAAGACTGATGATTAATCTCTGTATGTTTTATTTTCTCAATGTGAATGTATGAAGTATTTGATCATCATTTTTATGTGAGCACATTGTTACATTTATGGGAACTAAAATAATACAGAGTTTACAGGGTTTAGAATGCTCCTCTGATTTATTTTGCATACAGTGGATTTAGCGTGATTATCATTTTGCATTATAGGTTTAGTGAGAACATAATTTTGTGCACTTTCTTAAGCAAGTTCTTACTGGTATGTTAATGTAACTTTCAGCCATGAATGTTAAACTACTTGTGTAAGTACAGTGTACCTACATGTACATATGTTTACTGTATACAGCATGTTTCCTGTAGTATATTCCAGCAATTACTATTACACCTTGTATATAAGCTTTGAAAATGGAAGTTTGTTTATGAAGTGTAGAAAACAGCGAAAATATTCTTTCTTTTTTACTCTGTGATACAGCTTAATGCATTCCCATTTAAGAAAGTGAAAAAGTTGAGTCAAAATTGTTTGTACAGATAATGTTTTGAGCTCATTAGCATATACAATTTCTGTTAATTAGATTTTGTTACAAGACGTAATACGTTAAATTGATGCAGTTAAATGCATGTACAAGTGCTAAGTTACCTGTAATATTATGATACTTGACTTAACCATGAAAACAATCAGTTAAAGCCTTAAAAAAAGATCAGTTGTTCTGTGTTGAGTTGTGTAATATGTTTTAAAAGTCATTTTCTGGACATAAAACATTCCTGTATTTTTTAAATGGTTTAGATACAGATAGAAGTGTTTTATGCTTTGATATTGTTAAAAGATTATGTTAAAATGAACTTAGAGTAGTTTCTGTTTACATTAGTGAGGAAGATTGACGGTACATGTTAGCCCTTAACTAACTATTGGCAAATTATTCATTCTTGCAGTCTGATCATGATCTGCACTGTTTTCCATTCAGTGAATAATTTTCAATGAATACCCCTTTAAACAACTAAGTAAAAGGTGTCTGCCGCTCATCCCGGAGATAGGGGGTTCGGGCCCCTCGGGTCACAACCGTACCTCCTCATATGAGACCAGTACCGGTTTTTCCAGGAAGCGGACTCGGGAGTGACCCGATAAGCTACATGTACAAGCTTTCTTCACAATGGAGCTAAAATAAATTAGTATAAACTAACAATTAGTGGTACAAAGTACTATCCAAGTTTAAAGGATGAAAAAGTCCATTTTAAGTATTCAGCAAGGAAGGGGTTAATAAACCATGGTTATAGCTGTGTTAAGATTGTGAGATTTTATTGATTATTGTATTGTACAATGAAGACTGTAAAATGGCTGTGTATAGTTAATAACACGGAGATTATATTATTACACTGTATGATTACAACTGCGCACACAACCTGTTGATATAGTCACTGATGTCTTGTTCATTTATTTCATTACATAATGTAGATTTAAGTGAGTTTAGATGTACCTTACTGTGCATTTTGTACTATGCACAGAGTTTTCTGTACATGTTAAAAATAGAATCAGTTGCTGCTGATCTGCCATAATGGTTTTTTTAGAACAAATATTTGAAATTAACATGAATTTGGTTGAAAATAAGTATTATCAATGTCGCCATGCAGAAGTTAACCATGCTTGTTAACATTTGCAAATATGGCAGTAACTCCTGCCTGAAGATTAAAGAACCAAGATTTACCTCCCGATACTTTGTACATGTACGATTGGTTGCCAAAATCTGTGTTGTATTATTGTGTTAGGTTGCAGAAGTCTTAATTTTTTATCATTATAATTATTACCTCAATTTATTTAGCAACCTTGCCACCTAAAAGTGCTGCTTTGAAACTTGAATGCCAATAATCAAAATAGTACACAGTGATAAAGTTTCCTTCCATTTTGTAATACTAGTTTGTGTTCTGATCTTGTAAATAATATTAACTTATTATAATTATGTTGTTTGTACCAGCGACGTGTTTTCCCATCATGGCATGTATATAAGTAGCGGATCAGTTCTCCATTGTTTGTTGTTAAGCTATTTTGAGGCTGGATTGATTGATTATTCATGTATTTTGTTAGTAATTTTCTTAAGGAAATACCAAGCTAAAATGTGACATTAATGTTGATTTGTAAAATTGTGAATATCGGTCACACTAAATTTAAAAGATTCAAGGTATTTTCATAATAACACCTTTATACTTTCATTAATACAGATCTTGACTGCGTCAATTAATTATCACTCAAAACCACAGGGTCAATAATCTGGGTAAGATAGAGGGCATTGTATTTTATTTGTCTAAAGAAATGAGGTTACGGTAATATCCATGTTTGTGTTGTTAGTATTGTATTTAACAATGGTATTAGTTGCTAGGCAATAGAAAATGTATAGCAGTAGAATATGGATTTCCATCAAGAGCTGAACAATGTCATGATGACCTATGGATCTAAGACTTTGAAGTTGCCAAGTGGTTAAGGAATTTTATGTCAGAGGTCACGGTTGAATTAAAGTACATGATGTTAACAGTTTCGGATGTAAACATAACCTAGTAGACACTTTGATGTTGTCACCAGACCTTGAAATAAGGAGTGGTTGATGAGAAAATGTATAAAATTGACTATTGATTTGTTTGACATAAAAGTCTAGGTCACAGTGACATTGGTATTCCTAGAAGTGATCAATCTGTCAGCTGATGTGACTGGAGAATGCTTGGGCTCATTAATTCCTAACTTAATAAAATAATATCAAGTCTATTTACACTGTAATGTCTAGAAAAGATTTGGTTAGCACTGACCAGATTAAGGTCACAAAATTTTCATATGTAATAGTTTATTTTGAATAGTTTTTTTCTTCAGATTAACTTAATATTGGCTTTATAAATAGAATACAATATAGTTTAAGAATAGTTTAAATTGTTAAGAAGTTACTGATAGCAGCTAGGAATGATCATTTGTTGTGAAGTATTAAGGGTGTTTGTTAAGGTTAAACGATTGGTTCAAGACACTAAAGAATGGTACATGTATGTATGTATACGTCATTGCTTTTAACTTTACTGGACAAAGTGCAACAGAACTTGTGCCATGGTGGTTTGTCCATCTGTCTGTCCTTAACCCTTTCCTAAATAACATGCTACATGTCACTATTTTCATTTGACTTTCATGAAACTTGCTCAGAAGTCTGCGACCTATATAGATGATCCCTAATGTTTTTGGGGTCAGTGGGTAAAGGTCAAGGTCACAGTACCCTGAGCTTTGAAAATCGTTTCCACACATTATCAAAAGATCTATATCACCCACAATCTTCAAACTTCATAGGATGATTGGTTTTACCTAGTGCTTTTGGGATCAGTGGGTCAAGGTCACAGTGACCTCTGTTAGCTTTACCTTGATAACATTGCCAAAGATTTCACAAAACTTACTCAAAACAGACCAGTAGAGCGATACTGACCCTATGGGCCTCTAATTTCTGTTGCATAGGTATCAATCACCAGATTTTTACATTTCTCATTCTTTCATCTGCTCGTCTCAAGCAGAACAGATAACTGCGTGCCAACTCTTTGTTTGATTTGGCAGTAATAATGATTACCTACAAGTTAACAGCACACATCCAAAGCAGATGATGCGACAGTGCACAGCACATATTTAGGTCAAATAAAATGATAATACACGTAAATGGTGGCGAAATAGTGAATTTTTTACTATGTCCAAAATATCCCAAAGTACAGAACGCTATTTGAATTCTGCAGCAGTTTAAAGGGTTTGTAGTATCCAAAAATCATATTCTGTCCAAAAATCAAACAAATTTTAAAATTCTGCATTGTTAAAATAGGGTTAATCATTTATTGTGACAGGAAATGCGATTTTTTTCTAATGGTCTCGCATTGTTTAATGGTTTACATCATGTGGCTGTGATTGCACCGATATACAGTTAGGGGCGGGTGTTCATATTATGTGATTGACAGCCATCATGTGATTTGTAGCTGTGTAATGTATGTCAAGGTCATGTCGGTGTTCATTATGTAGTTGTCTTATATGTACATTTTGTGATTATTGGCAATTTTATTATGTTAAGATCATGTCAGTGTTGTTATGTTCATTATGTGGTTGTCTGCCTTGTTATGTGCATTATGTTTATGTGATATTCGATGCATATCATCTTTTACCATGTTTTTAACAAATTTTATCAAGTGTTCTTGACCTTCAAAAGGTGGAACTCTGCATTTATGACACTGTTGACTAAAGAAGTGTACAGTTTGTACAATGAAAGAGTTATTTAGTACATGTTGTATATAGCATCATGGTTTTCACTTCTAGAGCACAGTTTTATCACTTGTTAATGATCAGTCCATTTCTGGAAAGAAACCTGTTTGTCCTCGTGACAGTTTTATCAAATTTATTTTCAGCTTTTAGTCTTCTTATAATTCTTGAGTTTTGTTGCCACTTCATTTTAAGTCTTTTTTTTTATCCTTACATTTTAGTTTTTTGATATTCCCGGTATATTAAATATGTATCTTAGAGGTTTAATTTCTTATTTTTGTTTCGATGGTTTATAAAAGTTTATGGAAACTTAAGCTTAGTTCATGTCCAACAACTTTGTTACGCAACTGTCTTCCAGTATTTTTCCATCTGTAATTACATGACAGAGGCAAACAGACCATGTTCCAAGTTCATTTTTACCATTAGAATCTTTCACCGACACACTCTACATTTAACTTTGATGTTACATGTACTTCTAACAGTGAACAGCTATTCGTAGCCCTGTATTCAGTACTGTTTGGAGTATACCCCTACATTGTATATGCAGACTTTTAACATCTGTCATGAAAGAAGAACATAATGGAATATTTAATGTAACTGTTTCACTTTAAATAAAGATTAACTTTGTTGGATTTAAACAGATTTTTAACAGCACACATCTATTTTAACAGTTCACATTTTAGTATCAAAATTGATATAAATGTTGATTTAAAGATTGTATCATGTAAATATGTACAAAAGCAATACATGTACATTTTGTTTACTGTTTTGATGAATACAGATGATGATACAAGCTTTTTAGTTACTTGTGCAAAACAGTATTAAAACAGCTGTATGATATTTACAGGTCTCGAAATGATCTGGGTCCAAGTGACCTGAAATAAAACGGCATTCTGTGTTATCAAACTTGAGTGAAGCACTGCAAGTGTAAGCAGTACCAGTCCTGTCTGTTACCTGAAGTTACAATCATAGATTGAATGGCTCAGATGGGTTACATTCCAGATCAATATAAAAAGTTCAAATTAGCTGTCATTCAGATGGGCTTGTGCATATTTTTCATTGTGTCCCGTATCTTATCATCCAGCACTACATGGGGAACAAAATGGAGCTGTCCAAACGAAGATAGAAAAATTCAATATGAGATATTTTTATTGCATGTTAAATGTGTGTCCAGGTATTAAAAAAAAATAGTTTCATGTCGTGTAAAAATCCATTGCCTGGGTCTGGTGTGGGAATTAACTGAAATTAAGCATTAAATTGTGTCAGAAGTCCTGGCAAGATTCATGGGTAAAGTGAGTGGTTGTACAAGCCATACAATCTCACAGAACTATTCTTACAACTGATGCACAAGTCGTGTACAAGCCATACAATCTCAGAACATTTTACAAGATACACAAGTGTGTACAACTATCTCACAGAACTATCTACTTACAACTGATACACAATTATGTAGCCTAAAATCTCACAAAACTATTCTTACAACTGATACACAAGTCGTAAAATCTCATCATACAAAAAGTGATGAATTATAAATCATGTATGATCTTTTAAAGTGACCTGTACATATATGGGCGTTGATTGTGAAACGAAGATAGGTATGTCCATGTAAATAGAGAAGTGGATAAAATAATCTTATGATCAACCCTTGATAATTAAGTTGGTGAAATACATAGCTAAAGGAGTGATAGAGGGTTGTAGAACTGAAAGTGGTAGTGTGGTTTTCAGATTAAATCAAAACAGTTTACACCGTATGAATCGTTAAAGATTTGTTTTAAACTAACACTGTATACTTGATTCTAACTTTAGATGCTTTATTGAAGAAATAAATAAATGAAATTGCAGTTTTTCTTAGTGTTATTTACATAAATTTTGCTCTTGGGCTGAATTTCCCCCAATTCTTGTGTCTAAAGGAATTTTGAATTTTGTTTGGTATCATTTTGATCTAACTGATTTCAGACTGGTTTGAAAAGGTTGACGGGGAACCTGCTATGAATCGTATATTAACGAATAGCCATATAACCTTTGCACTTGCGTCAGGAAATCTGTAAGTGTGTATTTGTGCTGCTGCCCTTGGGTATATCTAGTACTGACACTTTAGATAGGTTTCTTTGAAAGCTTGGTTACTTCACCATGATTTTTTGCAAATTGGTCACTGAATTCACTTTGCTCAGGATAAAGTGCACTGGATGGAATACTTACCGCATTTTCACCATGAATGTAACGTTTACAAATACGTCCATCTGCACATGACTGCCAAGAATATCGCAGCCAACCTTTTAGTCAATGTAAGCGTTTACTGAAAACTGATTATGTATTGGTCAAGTGCATGAATCAAGCTGGCACACGAGCAAGAACGCCCATCAGTGGCACGCCACGTTTGCTTTTCTACGCATACCTCGATTTCTCATGGTCATATAACCACCAGTACTGTGTAACACGCTTCTCAAAATCAATTTCATAGTGCCTCAAATAATTCAGTGATGGTCCTTAAAATGATATGACGAAAGTTCTACACTCCAAATTTGGTTTGGACTATTTTAATAAACTGAAAGCGTGTAACTTAATTGCTTACAAACAACTCGAGTGCCGTCTAATTGGGGTCATTGAACATGTGTTTCTAATACAACTGACCATTTCTTTTTCCCAGCAGTAAACCTGACATTTAAGTCGTGACGCTTAGCCCTTTGGACCAGTATATAAGTGAAGCATGTAACCTAACAACGCACTTTAACAGAGATGTTTCTACGAGTGGCTGTTCCGTGTCTGCTTTTTCAGCAAGTTTTATGCTGGGGTACTGGTGGGGGAGGCTGGATTCCTACAACAGGGTCTAGTGGCACCGGTGGTGGAATGCCTACGCCCAGCTGGGGAGGAGGAGGTGGTGGAGTCACAGGTGGTGGTATGCCTACACTCGACTGGGGAGGAGAGGGTGGAATGTTGCCAACAATGAATCCTGGTGGTGGTGGTGGTGGCATCGGCTGGGGAACAACGGCAACTCCTACTGCAGGTATTTGTTCTTTTGTCAACTGTTTGAATAATTTGATATTTAAACATATTCCTGGAATGATTAAGAAGAGCAAGGGCTATTATTCTATATATGTAGAAAGTAAATTCGACTATTTTGAAGTGCATGTAAATCGATCAGCCATAAAATTGAAAAAAATAATGTGATCGTTTTAGATCCTACATGCGATAGTAATGGTGGCCAATGCGTATCAAATGATGGTTTGTCTTGCGACGGGGAAACAGGACAATATTCCTGCGCAGGAGAAAATGTTGTCTGCTGTCTTCCGAATGTTTGTAAGTTCAAAGTGTTCTAATACTCGCTCGATTGCTTCCTGTTTTATTGTCAATCACAAAAATGGTTTAACGACTCAATTTGTTATTTTAAGATTTTCATACGCCCGTCTTGACGTGCCGTATTATGGATTCACCTGCGACGAGCGGATGGGCCATCAGGTTGTCCGCTCTCTTACTTCCAGAACTATCGTCTAAACTTGCATTGAGTGTTTATTGGCCTAATAGTTCGGCCAAGCACTATAACCCGCTAGAGCACCCCAGTCACTCGGGAGTTGTTGCCATTTAGTGGCCCAAATTGCACGATGTAGACTGGTCTGGTGTCTTATTTGAACAATTCCTCTTCACTCAATTTGTGGATATTTTTGGCCAAGTTTGATATCCAGTCACGCTGGGTAATTACCTTTTAATTGCTAAAGTTTACAAAAAGAGAGTTGTCTGTTGACGGGCGTATTTTTGTGGCGGTTTGGAACTCTTGTTTGAAATAATAAACGAACAGTAAATTCAAATAAAATTGAAGAATTGAACTGCAATTAATCCAGTTCTGGTTCAAAAGATGTAAGCTGAGCGTACGATTGCTGCGAGTTTACGCCACAATCGTGCTCGAGACAGACGTTGGCTCGTTTTAGTGACTGAAATTATAAAGACTATGTATGTGGTAAATTTACAAGCCTTTATAACTACACAAATGTTACTTTTTTAGTACCAACGTCGTGTGGAAAAACATCCTTGATGAAACGACGAAAGAAGCGAGGCACGCGTGGAATCGCCAGGATTGTTGGCGGGGCTGAAACCACCGCCCATACTTGGCCCTGGCAAGTGTCTCTACAGCTCGATGACAGCTTCCACTTCTGTGGGGGAACCCTCATCAGCAGCCAATGGGTTGTCACAGCAGCACACTGTCTTGTTGGGTATTATATATAGTACATTTAAATCTTTGAATAACCGTACCATATTGCATCAGAAAAACTTTCTATGCAAATAAAACATGTCTTGTTTTAAGTGATGTTGGCGCTATTTCATCAGTTTGTGTCTTCGATTTTGCTTCTTCTCAGATCGGTATATTGTATTTTCCTCCTAGAATTACAGTTTTATATCGCCTTGCTAGGATTAAAACATTTCTACATTTATGTATAACTTTATTTAAGGGATTCCCGTGTGGCTAGAGTAGTGATGGGTGAACATGATAGGAACCAAGAAAGTGGACGAGAAATCGCTACAGCAGCCACTGTCTTCAGTGTAAGTGGATCTTTGTTGTTTCGCAAATAAGTAATATGCTACAATTAATGGCAGAAGTTAATTTTTGTGTTCCTTCGTTTATTAACACCGAGATTCGGCATTGTACGTGTTGTGAGTGGGAAGCTACAAGCATACCAATGTGCACATTAAACGGCTTACCACAAATAGTCACATGACTACTTTATGCGCATTCTAATGTTGTACTCTACCGGAATGTTCCAGTCTGCCGATTTCAAAATATATCACAGTGTCGGAATTATGCTTAAAATTTAAACATTTCACATTCTTTGTGTTTCTAAGGCTACACTGCATCGTGTTTTATATTTATCGGGAAACTTATTTTAAATTAATTCTTTTCATTTCAGCATCCAGGTTACAACAATGACGCACCGTATCCAAACGACATTGCGCTGCTGAAACTAGACTCACCTGTCACATTCAATGACCATATGTACCCAGCATGCCTCCCGAGCCCAGGTACCGTGTTCGACACCGCTTCAGACGAATGCTGGATATCAGGATGGGGTGATACGAAAGGTAATGAATGATTTGAATTTGGTATGTGATAGGATTTTGGTATGTGATGGGATTGTTTTAGGAGAAAGTTTTTGCGAATATTGTTGACTTATTCAGATTTTTGGTTCGCCTCGCACAGTATCTTGAGAAATAAGTCCGAAACAGTTTCTGCGATACACATCCTGCCATCTCATCACAATCCCCTCTGCCCGACTGGATCGTATACGGCACGACATTCTTAGATTGTCAGACTATACAAATCTTTGTCTTAAGATAAACAGCATCCCCTCTGTGTCGACCATGTCGTCTGCTAAATGTTTTGATGACATCTGCTTTCATTTTAGACACAGGAGACGAGAAAAAGTTGAACGAACTGCAGATTTCTATAACTGATAATGCGTCATGCGCCAATAAATGGGGAGAAAGCTACATCCGTGACACCAACATTTGTGTGGGCAATGGGCTTGTAGGCGCATGTAATGTAAGTCACCATGTCTAGATATACAGTGTACACCTTATTACTACTTCGGAAGGAGAAACTTTTACTTTTTGTTCATACATGACATGCCGTTGTCAGATAAAAGTAGTTAGCATTTATACAATGCCGATAACGGTATGCATGAAGTTGTATGTTTTAAATTCAGAAATAACTTGTCGATGTAAGCTGTAACCAATACCGTATAAGTGTTGTTGTTTTCTCTGCGGTGACAGTATTTTTGCGTTTCCTGCGCGCAGAATTAAAATCCGCATAATATTAAGCATGATTTTATATAGATATTCTGTGCAAGTATATGTATGAGAACAGACTGTATGAAAGACATATTAGCGCATAAAGTTACATGCGACGGAAGTCAATGCCACTTCGCCTATCACAATTCAAAAATTAATATTCAGAAGTATATGCTGACAACTTCTGCTACACAATGGTAGTGGCAAATGCCTTTGCAACCAGTACAAAGATTTCAAATCTGTACTAGTACGTCCGTAAAGTTGACGGGTTTTGTTATGACTGTTGCAGGGCGACTCTGGTGGTCCGCTGTCGTGTAGAAGAAATGGTGAACAGAGTTGGGAGCTCGCTGGAGCAACTTCTTGGGGAGCAAGTGGCTGTAGAGCCGAGGGCTTACCAAATGTCTACACGAGGGTGTCCGAGTACCGGGACTGGATTGAAACAACTATTAGGAAGAATTTGTAAACCAGAGACATGCAATAATCTGTCGACATGCGTGTATTATAAGTAATATACTTGGACTGCATTCGTCATTTTAATTTTTACTGTTCGTACAGAGTGTGCAGCTTTTGAAGCAATGCAAAATGTTCTGGCTGGCTTAACTTTATTACTCAATGAAATTAGCGATGCTCCTATATAATTTATATCATTTTATTTGCTTTTTTTACGAAGGCAACCCGAGTGGTAAATGATTATAGAACGTCTGTTTGAGATATCTTTGAAAAATCAGTTATACGCGTGTAGTCTGAAAATACTGTTTCTGTGTTAAACCGGTGCCGGGGGGTTCTCGTAGATTTCCCACCTCTCTTATTTCACTGTAGATGGATGTCATGGGTCTTAAAAAAAGTGTAACTTGCCTAACAACATTTTAATGTTCAGTCGGCCAAAATATTTGAAGATTGATAAAAACTTGTTTTCGTCCTTTTCGAGGCACTCATTAAATATCAGCTGTCGCAAAACTCACCATTCAAAATTTAAACGCCACAAGAGATACACTTTATGTTCTTTGAAGCGGGCATTCCCGCAACTGTAATCGCTCAAAAGCTATACATGTTATAATTTTCCGTATTGTATGTGTTACTGAACCAAAAACAACATGCATCAGACTTGATTTTGATCAAACTTAAAACATCAATCTTATTTACGGGTTTGTCTTTATGTTTTCCTGTCTTCAATGTTTTGACAGAGTTAACCGAGTTTCAACAGGGATGAGAGTCCCTCAAGGAGATGAGATTATCACGATGTCATTTATATCTACGGGATAGTATTTACAAGTAGACTACAACGTACTTTTTTTTTCTTTTTCAAACCTCGGTTCTACCCACCCACCCTGACGACGATGTCAACGACACACATTGGTTAAGATTTTGCGTGAAGCTGGTATCTCCAAAACTAATGAAGATATTGCATTCACACAGGTCTTCGGGCTCATCCAATAAGGTCATATTCCATAACTCTGAAATATGATCGAAGTTTAACATGCAAATTGCTAGCTCTACATCTTAGTCAGGGGTTGGATCATCTTCATGTTTCATTGTATTTATTACATTTTTGTACCGGTGATATTATCATTTAAAATTCAAACAGATGAAAAGCAAATTACACTCTCAATCTCTTCAGAAGTGCATTAACAATGATCTCGTCCCAAAGGGACTTCGTTTGAAACTAAAGGTGAACACAATCAAAAGATCTGCAATCTTCCGTAGACAATCTTCTGAAGAAAGTCTCGCTTGATATTATGGCGAGAATTATGGAGGATCAACAGCGCTATAGCATTGAACTGTCCAAAAATATCGAAGAAGCTTGAAAAACTGCATCAGAAAAAGTTCCAGAAGACAAGCTGTTCGACATTGAAACGGAGATTTCTAACACATGTAAATTGAAAACTTCGTGTTGTCTTGATTTTATTTATACATTTAAAATTCAGAAATTCGAATATTCGAGTGTGGCTGTCTTATGGAAATTCTTGTTATTACTTCCAGATACCCATTTCATAATCAGTTTATCCGTCTTAAAGTCCTAGGACCACAATTACAAGTAGCTCTAATTTTAACCAGAAATATGTCTTACCGGCAGAAATGACCATTATTTATACCAAAAACATTCTTAACTTTGCTTTTGAATAGAAAAGTACATGTATGAAATATAGCGCAAGTTGTTAAATAAGACAGGCTTTCAGACAACTATTTCTCATGGCAAAACAACTTGAATACGAAAGAAATGCATATGTCAACATTGTTTTAGAGTGAATAGAACATGGTTCTATCATTATCCAGTCAGTATTTTTATTTCAATATATCAGTAAATTGAAAAACATCTTGGGACTTTAATTAAATCCAAAATGTTTCATCATAAAAATTAGAATATTTCCATTACACAAAGTCACATTTTTACTACGTAATAACGGATTCATGGTGTGTTCAAGTCGTTTCACACTGTATTAGAAGTATTAATATGCACAAAAATTAACCCATCGTCTTTATCAAACTATATGCAGAGGTGGTCTCATTAACTAAATGCGAGTATATTCGATTACAATAAGAAACAATAATGTTGGGGGAAACTTTGTATAATAAATTAAAGACGGACGATACGTTAACGTAATTAGGTACAGTCATTTACCTCACTAAATATATATTATGTTTAAAGATGACAAGACAATAGATTAAAGGAAACTGGTCCACTTTGAACATAACTGAGAAAGTAACACATGTTACACTTGAAGTTTGTAAATACACTATTTCGTTAATATCTCGTAAATGAGTGAATGAGATCGTTAAAGAATAATTCGAAACAAAATTCCATCATTTCAGTAGTCAGCCCCTACCCTCGCCCCTCAGGTTTTGAATCATGTATGTATGTACTTTAGAGGTTAATCATTGGTACCCGGTAATCCATAAAACCAACGCGCCAAAAAGTGTTTAGTTATTTTAGTTTTTCGGAGGATAGAGTAAGAAACAGAACGCGTCACTTCCCAGAGACATCCCCTGGTTCCTTACTATTCCCGGTGTACAACACCGATACATCGGTCCTAGGTTTTAGGTCTCATCCGAAATACCATAAATTATGCTGTCGGAGGAGCGGGGGATCGAACCCTGCGACACCTGGATTACAAATGCATACACTAATATGCAAATAAAGATCCACAAGATTAATTTATTCTGCTTATGAGGAAATCTGAATCGGTTGCTTAACGTAAGAATGGCCTAAAAAAGGCTGATCACCGCATCTTGTTTACATATTCAGACACATTAATATTTCAGTCAGATTTTAATTAACAAATCACTAACCACAACAGTTAATTACAAATATCAGGCTGAACATACTAATAACTGACGACGTTAATATTCACGTGACAATGACGAATATAGGTAATTTATTATCTTTTAACAATTTATTTATCTTTGTTTTTACAATTATCGGGACTTGCAATCCATCTAACAACACAAATCACTTATTCATAGACGCTCACACAATATATTAACCATTCAAAACACTGAGTGCTAGTTTACAAGAGTGCTCGATTTACAGCATCGAATTTTTGTGTCACTCTGCGCAAGGTTCATGGAATAAGTAACGAAGAGAAATAAATAAAAGTAATATAACATGTCAATAATTTGCAAGTGTGCAAGGCTAAACAGATAATGCACCATGTGCCTCTGATTACAGAATAACTTAATGAATTCGTTTTTTTCATCAATTCGTACAAGCTGAAACAAAACCTGTTAAATATCTTTACAAACGTGAATTTTCAGATATTCCGTTTCGGAGACTACATGAGAAAAGTCTGAATGATTACCCAGCTAAAATATACACAAACAATAATAGCTTTATTCATGGATTTGTTTTGCATTCTTGGCCTGCACATGCTGTTTTCACCGTTTTCATTATGCATTTGTATGAATTGTCATTTCTTAAATTCCACGCGATGATCTGCCTCTTGGCATTCTTCCACTCGTTATATCACTGGCACCGCCCATCGATCCACCGCCCATTCCTCTGCCCATCGATCCACCGCCCATGCCAGCGCCCATCGATCCACCGCCCATCGGTCGACCACTCATTCCACTGCCCATCGATCCACCGCCCATCGGTCGACCACCCATGCCACCGCCCATCGATCCACCGCCCATATGTCCACCGCCCATTCCCCCGCTCATGCCACTCATTCCACTGCCCATCGATCCACCACTTGGCATCATACCACCACCAGGCATGCCACCACTAAATCCGCCGCTTGGCATACCACCAGGCATCATACCACCAAATGAACCGGAAGGCATCATACCACCAAAGCTACCACTTGGCATCATACCCCCAAATCCACCACTTGGCATCATCATATCACCAAATCCACCACTTGGCATCATGCCACCAAATCCACCACTTGGCATCATTCCTAGGCCCATCGGTGCTGTAAATCAATATGAAGCATGATATTTGAAAAATGTAGGCCCTGCTTCTAGAATTTACCTTTCACTGAAAAATGCTTTTTCAGGCATATGACGGAAATTCAATCAATTCCTACCTAAATTCTAGTTATTTAACTGATATTATTTAAACATTCGTTTGCTTGGTTTCGAATTTGGAGCATATAAGTAAAGACTACCACGTTTGGTACTTACGCAGTGAATGTTCAGACAAAAGCAGTTGATAACAAGCTATTGCAAATGAATGCAACCACCTACATATACTTAATATATAGCTTTTACATTGAAGTTATATTTTATGGATATACATGTATTAAAAAACAGAAAAATGCTTACTCATTCCAGTGGCTGGCACTGCGCCACCAAATGTTCCTGTTGGCATTCCACCACCAGAGGGCATCATTCCACCACTCATTCCAGTTGGCATACCTCCGAATGAACCAAATCGCGCATATCTAGGATCAACTGGTCCTGTTGTACCGAACGGAGTCATCATTGGGTATCCGAACCTCGGATCCATCATCATTCCCGTAGAGCTGCTACTGTTGAATCCTGGCATTCCTCCCATTCCCCTCGTTCCTCCCATGCCGCTCATGCCTCCCATTCCACCCATACCTCCCATGCCACCCATGCCGCTCATGCCTCCCATGCCACCCATTCCACCCATGCCGCCCATGGGAGCCATTCCTCCCATACCACCCATTGGCATGCCCATACCGGTCATAGAACTGTCCGTCATCATAAATGGACCACCAATACGTGGATCAAATCCCATTGGAGATCCCGTGCCAGGCATACCACCAAAAGGTGAAGGACCTCTCGAACCACCTCCGCGGCGGCTGTCCCTTCTATCCCCACTTCTTCTGCTGTCTCCTCTATCACCACCACTTCCGCTTGAGATACTGCCCCTTGAACTTCCACGTCTATCCCCACGTGAATCCACCATGCCAAAGCCCCGGTCCATGCCTGGTCTGCCACTACCCCTATCCCCTGTACCCATGCCTCGGCCCATGTCACCACGTCCGCCAAAGTCTGACCCGCGTCCGGAGCCGCTCATTCTCGTTGGATCACGTCCTCCAAGGTCTCCACCACGGCGTGGGCTCACAGGGTCAAAAGCTCCACCCATACCATTTCTTGAATCTCGTCTACCGCCCATATCAATTGGATCTCTCATACCGAAACTGGTGGAATCTCTGGGCCTTTCTGCACGCATTCCACCCATTCCTGTCGGATCGCGTCTGTCTGACATACTAAAACTGTCTCCGCCAATGCCCATTCTCAATGGATCACGGTCTACCGGGCCACGTCTGCCACCGCTATCCATTCTCAATGGATCACGTGAATCGCCAATTCCAAAGCCAATGTCACCCCTCATAGCATCTCCTCGCGAAGGTGTTCTTCCACCGCCCATACCACGGCCACCACCCCTTGTGAAGCCTCCAGAGCCTCCCATGCCTCTACCTGCTCCACCTCTTCTTGCGCCTCCACCTGTTGAAAGATCTGGAGCAATGGCATCTAATGACGGTATCGATGATAGTCCAGTGGCAGCAGTGTCTAGATCAGGAATACCACCACCTGATAGTGCGGGTGGATCAGCTTGCCCTGAACTGATACCGTCAGATATGAATCCCCCTCTTGCACTGCCCGTGTCTGAGCTAGAGCTCATACTGTTCATAATAGAATCTAAGCCTGGAACAGCAGTTCCTGGATCTAGCGATGACGTGGTATCACTAGACCCTGCCGTGCCTGTAAGAAGACCGTCGCTTGTGGACATCGGATCAGTACCTTGACCCCAGGCAAGTCCCAATAACACGAAAAACACGGACACAGATGAAGTTCTCATTATTTTTCTTTTACTATTCACTTAGTCTCTCTTAACTTTCGAAATCCTGTTTATATTCCCTTGTTTAAAACATGTAAAGCTATCTATTCTTGACGCTTTACTGTTCCCTCACTTTTATATCTGGTCCAAACACACAAGCGTCGGCCCGTTTCCAATTGTATATTCTGTTCGCTTGAAACGACGGTTTGATTATATACGTATCAATTCATTTCACCGTGAATGACGTAAAGCGTAACAACGTTCGGTTTAACGTGGCATCAATCACCTGTGGGCCGGTGACAAATAGAAACGAGAGAAGATTTCAAACGCTATTCATATATATTCCCGTTACAAAAGAGCCGTAATTAGCCACGCTCTATCAATTAACCAATCGTTTTACATGGCAGATAGGGTCAGTCAACATGTAAATTGACTGACAAATGAATGCGCAAGTTACATGACGTTTAAAAAAGGTGAGTGATTACGAAGGTACGATGTGACAGAGTAATTAAATGTATAATTACGACAATGAAAATGTAATAATTTCGTGTTGTCATGAAACCGCTTATGTTCTATAATATAAACATTGGACTTTGACTATATCAAAGTTGATTATATATATATAATAGCCACGTCGGAACCTTTTTCACAATGCGGAAATAAAACACGTTATACTTTCATATTACCCGTCAAAATAGCCATATTGCGTCAAGCTTTAAACTTAAAGTGATATTACCGTTCACTGAAGTGACCATCATAATTTTAAACAAAACATTAATCAGTGATTTATAATCCTAGAATAATAAACATTGCCATAGTAATAACAAAAAAATAATGATCTGTTTAACAGTTTCATTCACATTAAATATAGAGGAAATATGTAAAATCCCAGTCACTGACTCAAAATAAAAAAGTCCACCTTTTTGGTTATGTATGTATTAGTTTTTATCTGTCAATAACAGAAATAACTTGGTAAAACTTATTTCTGATATGATTTTAAAGCATCCACTGTGTTTTCAGCATTATTCTTGACTATAACCCATATGTGGTCATTTTGAAGGGTAATATATTTGGAAGCATGTAAGAGGCAACATGTCCGAGTTGTTTCTGTCATTTAGGCTACAGAGAAAACAAAATAGGTGGATTATCAAGTCAACAAAGTTTATCACGATATTTAGTCGGAACAAAATTGTCATGTACAAATTCATAATTATATTTCAGAAATTTTAGCGGTGTTCAACGTACAGTAAACCACGATTTAAAGTTCTGATGCGCAGTAATATACCACGAATACCAAATGCCTGAGTGGTTTATAACTAAGCAGCTGAGCGACTGAGTCGACTATTAGACAACGAACACCGCTTAAACGGATCTTATTTCGATTCTGACATCACTAAATTTCCCCAAAATATAAGAATTCAACGTGCTATATTTTACGCGGACATATTTTAACATTTATTAGTGCGCTATGAGGCACAATTTCACGTCATTTATGACGTCGTAACGGCTCACGCGTCAAAACGTATGTCATTGCAGAATTTACAACAATTGTTTTCATACTTTGTTTATTTGACAAACAGAATGAGTCATCTTAGTATTCAGTTTTTACATTGGCAATATGCATAGGGTAATGTCATTCTTAAACGTTTGATGGCCTTTTAAAAGGGTAATATCGCTTTAATCGAGGGAGAACTGAACATTATATCATACTATCATGAAATATCGTAACGGTGCAATATATTATCATTTTGAATCGCCACGGTCAGGGATAATGGAGGTCTTTAAAACCGATCCAGCATCAACCTGAGACAGCGTGCCTTCGTTGTCTATCGAGGGCTTGGTCTCCGAACATATCGACTGTTATGATCAATCTTTTTACCAAGTTATTTGAAAATCTATTAACACATTACAGCCTGAGTTACAGCCTGAGCTTTTCTGCAATTTTTAGCAAGACTATGCAAATTATGAATTCAAACGTTTTTGTTCATTTCAGTTATTATTCAAAATGGGTTTCTGCACAACGACACAACGACTGCTATAATTATGAAAAAAATATTCCGTGTCCTCTCTGCAACTTCTACTTGCATTAAACAGTTTTCAAATAACTTCACAATGATGTTTCCTCTAACACCAGCGTGTCATCCAAACACAAGGACGGCTATCCCGAAGGCCAAGGTCATAATAGGAACTCAACACTTATTAACTAGGCATATTTCTTTTATACCTTAAGAAAGTTTGAAATTTATACATGTACTTGTATATATGTATACACAATGAGTTTCGTGGTGTATTTGTTGCATTGAAAATCCAGCTCTTTAGCTTGATGGCAAAGGTTACACACGTTAGGCCTACTCAACTCCCTATTATGAAGGTCAATGCCCCTTATCATACGATTTCATCCATAAAGGGTTATTAACAGAGATCGTCTTTGAAAATGTGCAGTGAAATTCTCCGTTCATTTCTTTTTCTTTTGTTGGGTTCCGAAAGTGTCTTTCATACAAAATACAAAATGTAGCTCTATACCGGAGAAACATGTTTTCGAAACTTGAAAAAAGAAAATTGAATGCAATTTTTGTTCAGGACTAAAATTAAGACTTTAACATTTTTTTATGCAGTAACTTGTAACTTCGGTTCCAATATGTCTTGTCACCTGTAGTCAACCTAATTTTTTCCAGAGAAAACACTTTTTAGCGTCCCAGGCACCGTGTGATTACTCAGCGTCCGGCGTGCATCGTCAGTCGTACGTCCGTCCACCATTTCCTGCAGACGACATCTCTGAAACCACTACCCCAATGTTGATTAAACTTGACAGGGATGCACCTTGCATAAAACTCTACCAAAGGTGTTAAAAAAATTCCATTCCATGCAGAACTCTGGTTGCTATGGCAACAAATAGGAAAAACTTTAAAAATATTCCTTTCCCAAACCGCAAGGCATAGAGCTTATACTTTGTGTATAGCTCTGTCCAGTGGACCTCTGTCAGTTGTATTCAAGTTATGCCCATGGGGTCAGAATTGAAAGTGAAATATCATTTTTAATGTCTGTCATCGTATCTACATTTTTTATGTAATCTGTATAAAACTCCTATATATTGTGTCGTTCATACGTTGTTTTGAATGTTTAGAAGGCCTCATTGTAAATAAGGTATACCACATATTAACTTACAATTAATAAAATATTATTATTATAATTATTATTACAATTATAGTTGTTGTTGTTGTTGTTGTTGTAGTAGTATTGGCCCGTCATGGGGGTTACTTGATTTTACATACCCTTATATAGGGAAAACATCTTCTCTGTAACCACATGGCACAGAGCTTAGATATTTGGCATACGGCATTGCCTGGTGGACCTCTGCCAAGATTGTTCAAATTATGATCCTTGGATCAAAATTGGTCACTTGATTTTACATAGGCTTATATAGGAAAAACATTAAAATCGTCTTCTCTAAAACCACAAGGTCTAGAGCTTTGATATTCAGCATGTAGCATTGCCTAAAGGATTTATACAAAGAATGTTCAAATCATGACCCCCAGATAAAAATTGACCCCACCCGGGGGTCACTTTATTTTACATAAGCTTATACATGTATAGTATAGGAACAACTTTATAAACCTTCTCTGAAATCACCTGGCCTAGAGCTTAAATCATGATCCCGGATCAAAATTGACCCTGTCCCGGCGTTCACTTGATTTTACAAAGACTTGTGTACGTAGAACTTCACAAATCTTCTTGATATTGGATTTTATTTATGTAGTGGACCTCTATGAATATTGTTCAAATCATGATCCCTAGGTCAAAACTGACCCTTCCTGTGGTGCGATTGTTGACGTTGTATTATAGCCAATGGTATAACCAGGTGAGCGATATAGGGTCATCTTGGCCCTCCTGTTTTCAAGTAAATTTATCTTTCAAATTTCAATATGGATACGATACAGACAGGAATTTTTGTCTGTGATGATTCCATTTAAGCTGAGATGGTGATAAAAAAGAAAACAAATATCTTCATTATATTGAAATGTATTTTTATTTCAGGATCTTGTACTATAAGCAAATTAGGACAAAGTCTGTGTTTTGTTGTAACTAATCCTTTCTATGATTTCTGATTAGGCATTCGGAGACATTTGCCGTCAAACAATAAATCTGGAATTCACAGCGATCTCTCACGATGCGTGTATTATAAGTAATATACTTGGACTGCATTCGTCATTTTAATTTTTACTGTTCGTACAGAGTGTGCAGCTTTTGAAGCAATGCAAAATGTTCTGGCTGGCTTAACTTTATTACTCAATGAAATTAGCGATGCTCCTATATAATTTATATCATTTTATTTGCTTTTTTTACGAAGGCAACCCGAGTGGTAAATGATTATAGAACGTCTGTTTGAGATATCTTTGAAAAATCAGTTATACGCGTGTAGTCTGAAAATACTGTTTCTGTGTTAAACCGGTGCCGGGGGTTCTCGTAGATTTCCCACCTCTCTTATTTCACTGTAGATGGATGTCATGGGTCTTAAAAAAAGTGTAACTTGCCTAACAACATTTTAATGTTCAGTCGGCCAAAATATTTGAAGATTGATAAAAACTTGTTTTCGTCCTTTTCGAGGCACTCATTAAATATCAGCTGTCGCAAAACTCACCATTCAAAATTTAAACGCCACAAGAGATACACTTTATGTTCTTTGAAGCGGGCATTCCCGCAACTGTAATCGCTCAAAAGCTATACATGTTATAATTTTCCGTATTGTATGTGTTACTGAACCAAAAACAACATGCATCAGACTTGATTTTGATCAAACTTAAAACATCAATCTTATTTACGGGTTTGTCTTTATGTTTTCCTGTCTTCAATGTTTTGACAGAGTTAACCGAGTTTCAACAGGGATGAGAGTCCCTCAAGGAGATGAGATTATCACGATGTCATTTATATCTACGGGATAGTATTTACAAGTAGACTACAACGTACTTTTTTTTCTTTTTCAAACCTCGGTTCTACCCACCCACCCTGACGACGATGTCAACGACACACATTGGTTAAGATTTTGCGTGAAGCTGGTATCTCCAAAACTAATGAAGATATTGCATTCACACAGGTCTTCGGGCTCATCCAATAAGGTCATATTCCATAACTCTGAAATATGATCGAAGTTTAACATGCAAATTGCTAGCTCTACATCTTAGTCAGGGGTTGGATCATCTTCATGTTTCATTGTATTTATTACATTTTTGTACCGGTGATATTATCATTTAAAATTCAAACAGATGAAAAGCAAATTACACTCTCAATCTCTTCAGAAGTGCATTAACAATGATCTCGTCCCAAAGGGACTTCGTTTGAAACTAAAGGTGAACACAATCAAAAGATCTGCAATCTTCCGTAGACAATCTTCTGAAGAAAGTCTCGCTTGATATTATGGCGAGAATTATGGAGGATCAACAGCGCTATAGCATTGAACTGTCCAAAAATATCGAAGAAGCTTGAAAAACTGCATCAGAAAAAGTTCCAGAAGACAAGCTGTTCGACATTGAAACGGAGATTTCTAACACATGTAAATTGAAAACTTCGTGTTGTCTTGATTTTATTTATACATTTAAAATTCAGAAATTCGAATATTCGAGTGTGGCTGTCTTATGGAAATTCTTGTTATTACTTCCAGATACCCATTTCATAATCAGTTTATCCGTCTTAAAGTCCTAGGACCACAATTACAAGTAGCTCTAATTTTAACCAGAAATATGTCTTACCGGCAGAAATGACCATTATTTATACCAAAAACATTCTTAACTTTGCTTTTGAATAGAAAAGTACATGTATGAAATATAGCGCAAGTTGTTAAATAAGACAGGCTTTCAGACAACTATTTCTCATGGCAAAACAACTTGAATACGAAAGAAATGCATATGTCAACATTGTTTTAGAGTGAATAGAACATGGTTCTATCATTATCCAGTCAGTATTTTTATTTCAATATATCAGTAAATTGAAAAACATCTTGGGACTTTAATTAAATCCAAAATGTTTCATCATAAAAATTAGAATATTTCCATTACACAAAGTCACATTTTTACTACGTAATAACGGATTCATGGTGTGTTCAAGTCGTTTCACACTGTATTAGAAGTATTAATATGCACAAAAATTAACCCATCGTCTTTATCAAACTATATGCAGAGGTGGTCTCATTAACTAAATGCGAGTATATTCGATTACAATAAGAAACAATAATGTTGGGGGAAACTTTGTATAATAAATTAAAGACGGACGATACGTTAACGTAATTAGGTACAGTCATTTACCTCACTAAATATATATTATGTTTAAAGATGACAAGACAATAGATTAAAGGAAACTGGTCCACTTTGAACATAACTGAGAAAGTAACACATGTTACACTTGAAGTTTGTAAATACACTATTTCGTTAATATCTCGTAAATGAGTGAATGAGATCGTT
>JAFMSR010000002.1:42035254-42208357 GCA_022818135.1 Saxidomus purpurata
AAATAAATGTAAAGTACATTATGCGTTGTTTGTTTGTTTATTATATGTTCTTATGGTCCCCCATCCTCGTTCAAGGTAGCTATGGTACGACCAGAAGTACATTTCGCATTGATACGGAAAAAAGCTATTCAAGTATGTAAAAACTATCAACTGACCACTCCTTCTCTCGAAGTGCACGCACAAATGTTGTTACATCTGTCCATTACTCTGCTTTGCCCAAACGGAATGAAGTGTGTATCAACCCGGCAGCCTAAAACAACACAATAGAGTGTCAGTCATTCAGCATAAAAATACGACCTTCACCTTGACAAAATGAAAGAATCTCCCTACAATGGATTGATTTTGTGCATTGAATAGAAGTGAAAATGTATGATTAATTCGCATACATACTGAAACAGCTAGATGAAATTGTGATTTAAAAATACAGATAACAACAAACAATCCCTGACCTCTTTGGCATCTGCATGGAACTCTTCTAACGGAGCTCGGACACAGACCACCCCACAGCACACAGTGGGTACCAACCTCAGAACAACCACTGAAATTTGACAAAAAGTTAAAATTATGCTTTTGGTTTATAACACATATCTGTAAGGCTTGATGGTTTTATGGCAAACACATATTAAGATCTAATAAAAATCTTGATCCGTGGTCACGGCCTACTAACATCCGGTTTTTTAATGATTTATTATTGATACTTCATGTCAATTTTATTACCTTAATGATTATAAACATTCCATTGTATAGCAAATTAGTATCATAAACATATGCACAAGCAGTGCAACATGTACTACGAAAACAAAACTTTGCGAATGTAATAACCGATTTCAAAAATTTTGTCAGTATTAATGCTTTAATTGTATACCATTTAGTAGTATTCAAATATACAAATAAAGTTTTGCAGTTAGGACTACACTGTCCCTGCTATATATACAAAAATATATTATTGAAACTAGACAAAATTAGAATTTCATGTATATACTTACTTGCATTCATAATTGTAGTGTCGAATTGCAAAACAAATTCTGATTTTTTTTTAACAAACACCTTTTTACTTTGTAGAGAAATGTTCCTTGAGACGTAAATTTTCAAATTCAAATGATTTGCACGCAAATTTCGTGTAACTTAAGCACTTTTAGAATGTTTTGTTCACAATTAAGAATCACTTAATCATCATAATTATATAGTGATTAATTCATCAGTTTTTCTCAGCAGAAATTTCCTTTTTCCTATTTTTTTCGTAACATAAACAACAAAACAAAATTATATATAGTTCTTACATATTACTGAATGCACTTACCGCCGCTGACACGAACTAAGCCATTGTTGTGGACGACTAGGGAAAAACCACTCTGGTTCCCCTGGTGCCCATTGCTCTGTTTGTTGTTGCTGTTGTTGTGCCGAAATCACTGGTACTCTCCGGTTGGCGTTTACCGACGGAGGAACCTGGTTCGAACCTCCAAACTGACCAGTTACAGTATACTGAGGTGGCACAGGTGGTGTGTTACGTCCAATGAAAACAGGAAAATTCTGGGCATCCACTAATGATATGAATGCAGCTAGAAGAAACACTAACATTCTGGAAGATCGTTCAGACGTTGCTTTGTACAGAAGTTGAACTTAAAGGTATGCTTTATCCGATCTCAGAATGTGCTATGAGTAAGGCAAGTGTTTATCCAGAATTTATATACGGATATTTTGTTTACGTTTTATGGGCATCGATGATTACGACCTCGCTTATTGACATTAATATCATATTTTATATGCAGTGGTCACTGGTCAGTCCTTGTTAGGTAAGCAATTAATTACATGACACACCTGATCAGTAACTGATTGATAAGTTATACGATGATTACAATGGGCGGTCAGGATTTTGTCCTAAACGGCCGTGTGAATGTCGTGCATCGACCTTCAATGCTAATGCCATCTACTGACCGGTGTTGCGACAATGACGTCAGTGGCCAAACGGCATGTACATGTACTTTGTAAGTACGCCTACGGTTATCATATGTACGAGATAAACAAACACAGGGAGTACCAGCAACATTTTGCGAATTTGTTTAATCTTGGCGTCTCGGTATTACAAGTTACTCACCTTAGTCAGGATTCATTATATTAACATATACGATCCCTGCCTTAGTCAAATAGTAAGTTGGCTGTTATGTGCGTGAAGTTTGTATTTCAATACAAATTAGGAATTTTTAAAGAAAACTTCAAATGTAGTTAAGATTGTAAAATTAATATCTACGCCATGTACAAAGCATTTTCAGTACAAAATTGCAATGTCTCGGAAAAAATCGCATGCAGGCCAATGTCATACAAGACTTTAGAATAATCCATACATTAACTTGTAACGCTTTTTTCAAATTGAAGCAACAGTTAAAACAGATAGGGTACCCATTACCGCCCTTAGTCACTGACCTGTCAAATATATACTATCTTCAATTTAAAACGACACCATCGGATTCATACAGTTAGGGAACAGACGCGAGTGACCTGTACAAAAGCACATAGATTGTTGCAACAATGTTTAACGGTGTTACTAGGTGTTATTGTAGCTGCCAAAACGGACCAAATCTGACAATTAGATTATCTTCCTTCTTAAAGGCATTAATCTCGCGCAAAATTCGTCTTTAATTTTTAAAATTAGTTCCCGCTTATGTTATATAGCTTTAGACCCGATATGTTCGCATACTTTTAGCCTTTATGGCAGCTTCCTTCTCTTTTCAGCAGTAAAAGCTATGCCCATGCTTGTAGAGAAGGTAAGAACCGCTACCTTACGTACTCGGTATACAGAAGTCAGGACCTAGGCACAGAGTTGACATTTATTCGAGTTCATTGGATCTAACTCACAACATTCCCGCCAATAAATGTCCTGCAATTTGAGCGCCATGATCAATTTTGTACGTGATGGTAGCTGCTGCCATATTATTTATGAATATGGTCTAACTTCTTCCTTACGTAACTGTTTCACCATAATGATGTTTTTACAGAAGAGTAAAAGAAAATAGTTTTTCAAGCAGGCATTTATAATACAATTGTCTTGTAATAAAGTGTATATAATTAAATCAAGACTGTATTTTACTGATACAGAGAGTGAGCGAACCAGTGTTTATGAAACACTTTCACGTGAATTTTTGATGAAATGATTACCCACTACCAGACCACCATGCAAGGAAAAAGAAAGGATGAATAGACTAGTATGGCAACAGCTACCACCACGTATGGAATTAAACGGCGCTCAAATTGCAGGATATTTATTTGCGAGATATACAATTCAGGTTGGTTGCAAGTTAGATCCCTTGTTATAGTATACACAGTCTGACCAAAGAACAAGGATGTTCGAACCCCTGTGGCCCTTGGTTCTCAGCTGAAAACTTACGATAACCTCACTTCTCACAATACTTGTTGATACCGCGTTCCACATTGTCTGTGGCGTGAGATTGTCTGTGTCCCGACGTTTCAACAAGTATTTGAAGTTAGGATCCCATACGAGAGCCGCTGAGAACATAGGTCCTGACTTTGTCGTCTGTACAAGTATTTGAAGAAACAAACAAGCACACTTTTAGTCAAACAATTTATTTCCTAATGTGTATAGATGAAGTAAGAAAAATAATACTCTATAAACAAGTTAAAACAGTTTTGCAAGCGATAAATATAATATAAAGCATTCAAAATAAGCGGCAAAATTCTACTTAATGTCCGTAACTCAGTACTGGTCTATGTTACGTCTGCAGTTCTCACTGTGACGTCACACACTTCATGCTGCACCTCTGAATATAAGTGATCCCACTTCTTATTTCAGCTGTTTTTATGTCCATTTTGGGAAAGTCAAAGAGACAATACAAAATACAATCGAAAATATTCCACCTGTAGACGAAATGTGGTCAGAGGTTAAGCTAGTGTGTATCGATTCTGACTAACAAAAATAAACAGGGCAATCAAGTACATGTAACAGGTGTTTGTATGTGAAAGCACAGGTAAATCACAACTAAGGCTTTCCATACAAAACAAGTAATAAACACATACTTGTCTTTCAAACATTATGATTCAAAATTTAACCCAGAAAAGTAATATCTATTTAAAGGAGGCCAACGGTTTTGAAAATTAATTAAGTACAGTCTGTTGTGTATTGTGCATTAGTGATATCTCCGGTGAAAACATAAACCTCGGAAATAGAAAGATATATTATGTGCAAACTTGAATAATTACCCCACCAACCATCATCAAATAAACTCTTGTCATGCTTTGATCTTTTTGATACATAAATCAAAGCCGACTTTTCTCCCCTAAGTTTCAGACAACCATGCACAAATGTACTAAACTCTCCTATCAAATGGGGAAAAAACTTTGCTACTGTGTGATTTGATTGAGCTGTTACAAGTCACCAATGGTTTTAAACAGTGACCTTTGTCAGGCCAACATATATCAAAGAAAAACACAGGGACACATTGATAACGAAACAAACCATATCCTGCTCAAAGCACCAGACATACCTAAATAAATTTTACAATCAAAGTAAGTCTATTCTCACTTTCCTATTTATATCACTGAATGAAAATTTCAAAATTAGGCAGGCAAATCAAAATTTAAGAAGTTTATTTGTTGTAAGTTAGAAACACATATATTTTCGGTTAGTGAAAACTTCTCTTTAAAGTATAAACCTCTCATTTGTTAAGCTCACTTATGCTCAAAGCTGAGACGTTTCAGATGCCAAAAAAACAATTCAAATAACAGTATGCAATCATTTAACATACATGGTAATGAAGGTACGTACAGGTGCAGTATTTCTCCAACCTTTTGTTCTAAGGAAACAAATTTAGAATGTGTTTAGTAAAGAAAAGTATAAATAAAATTAAAGGGATACAGTAGCTTTAGGAGTTTGTGGTTCAGTTAATTTTTTTTTAATGGTCAATTACATCAAAGATTCATCAACTTGAAATATGCAATTAAGTCACGATTTCGGGAGAGTAGGAAAAACAATCTATTGTCTTCTTTTTAAGCACATCTAAAGTCAATGTACAATGTCTAGTTGTCTACTGAGGAAAATAGGCACTTTATCAGTATTTCTAAAAAAATTCACCCAGAAATTTTTTTTTTTGAAAAAGATCATTACAACATTCACAGGTAGTCCCATGTATGAGAAGTGAACCAAACTTGTTTATAAATTGCGGTTTACAGGTATATGCCAGTTGGGACTTGTCAATAATAACATGTTTATGTACGACTGGGACAAGGAAATACACTTTTTCCCCATCACTCACTTGATATAAAATCTTAAATTGAAAAATGAATCATTTAAAAAGATTAATTGTCATAATGATAACAAATGTGTTAAATTTAACACTGTGTTTAATAGCCGTATGTTTTAGATGCTTATTTATATTTGTAATCCTTTACCATTGTCAGGACACCTTTCAACTAGACTAAAAACAAGAGCTGTCAGTAGGACAGCGCGCTCGACTTTTTTAGTGCTTGCCAATAAAACAAAACTTTGACAGTTAAGGGCACACAAGAATTTAACTAGGAATTTCTAAGTACAAATCAAGATACTTTTCACAGAGTTATCTTCTCTTGCTTACAGATAGGTCTCATGATGGTACATAAGTACTCCAACTTTCAAAGTAATATCTCAAATGGTTAAGTCAACAAGTGGAATGAAAATTTTAACTAAGTTTCTAAGTCAAAAAGGGCCATAATTCATATAAAATCCTTCACAGAATTACCTTCTCCTGCCCGTGTTTTGGGATCATGATGGTAAACAAGTATTCCAACTTTCAAAGTAATATCTGGAATGGTTTAGTCAAAAGTGGACTGGTACGAAAAACTTACCCAGATTCTAAGTCGATAAAGGGCCTTAATTTTAAAAACAAATCCCTGACAGAGTTACCTTCTCTTGCTTACAGATGGGGTAATGATGTAAACAAGCATTCAAAGATTCAAAGCAAATCTCAAAGGGTTAAGGCAATAAGTGGATTTTACCCATATTCAATGTATTTTCTAAGTAAAAAAGGGGCATAATTCTGTTCAAAACCTTGACAGAGTTATGTACTCTTGTCTGTTGATGTAGGTCATGATGGTAAACAAGTATGGTAAGTTTCAAAGCAATACCTCCAATGGTTTGGAAATTAAGTGAGGTGGATACGAAAACCTTAACCAAGCTCAATACCTTTCTAAGTCAAAAAGGGCCATAATTCTGTCAAAAACCATGACAGAGTTATGTACTCTTGTCTGTAGATGGAGGTTATGATGGTAAACAAGTATGGTAAGTTTCAAAGCCATACCTCTAATACTTTTGAAATAAAGTGGGGTGGTACGAAAACTTAACCAAGGTGTGACGCCAACGCCGCCACGCCGACGCCGGGCGAGAGGAGCCCCCTTTTCAAAACGAGCAAAAAAGGACTGATGAAGAAGAAGCCAGAACTAGCAGATATTTTGAGTAACAACTATGGTATATTGTAGAAGTTAAAGTGTTTCACAGCTTCTCGTGATCATACAGTAGTCAATGAACTACAGGTATCAACAACTGTTTCTAAAACATTTGAAATTTTACAGGTCTAACCTTTGAAGTTTTGCAGATCTTTTAGTAAATTTGATGCAAAAAAATTGTCTGTATACTATATCAACAACATATACGTTCATTTGCCAACTAACACATGGGCACATACACTGCCATGTGAATTATACAATATATTGTGGCTTACACTATGGGTGCAAATAGATTTATCTGACTAATACAATAAAACCTCATGTGCCTGGCACAATGGATAAACATAAATCCATGTGCCTACACAATGGGTAAATGTAAGTCCATGTGCCTGGCACAATGGGTAAACATTAATCCATGTGCCTGGCACAATGGGTAAACATTCATCCATGTGCTTGGCAAATTGGGTAACCATAAATCCATGTGCCTGACACAATGGGTAAACATTAATCCATGTGCCTGGCAAATTGGGTAACCACAAATCCATGTGCCTGACACAATGGGTTAACATTAATCCACGTGCCTGGCACAATGGGTGTGCTTTGTCTGGGTTGTCCAGAGCCTTGTCCTGGATATCTCAACATGTATATACATGTATGCTTCTTACCCAAGCAAGCCTCTGAAGCAGGTACAACTGTTTATGTAACAAAACAAGTTTCCAAAGTGTCCATACATACATTCTATACATACCATACTTATGATGGATCAGTCTCTGTCCTAAACTCGTAGTACTTTCTTTGACTTTTACACTTTCAAAATGATACATTAATTCTCCGATATTAATATCACATTGTAGATCATTTGAAATATAAATATCATTGTTTTAGGTCCATCAAACATCAGGATTTCTTGTTAATAAAATACATAGGTGATCAATGATAACAGGTAACAAATGCTGCATCTCAGTTTTGTTACAACAATTTAACTAAATCTCATTAAAAGTTTAGCAGTGAAGCCCAAAACAAAGGGGTAGTTGGATGAATAAGTAACCGCAGTAACAACAAAATGCTCAAAGTTTCAGCAGACTCCTTTACACATGGTCAAAACTTTGTAAAGTAACAAGATATTAAAACTCAAAACTATTTTTTGAATGAAATTATTAACTAGCAGAATCCATTAACAGAATCAAATTCTTACCAAATAGCTACATTTAGGAATAGAAATAATACTATATAAAAACATATATCACAGTTAATAAATAATACACGTGCAGTAAAAAGGTGGATCACATGTGCTTTATGGACGGACACATACAACAACAGCTATTTTCTATAAACAACTATCTACATTCTCAAAGTCTATACTACATTCTTAAACACTTTAACAATTAAATATTCCATAAATAAAGAAAACAAACAAACAAATGTCTAATACATGCATATATTACTGTAAACAGTGCTTGTCCTTGTGGACACGTAAATATTTAAAGCAAAACTACAAGTGCACACTTGTGTTCCTCAACATTTCATCTCTCTGTTGTTACACAACTTGTATTTAACATATTATTTAGATGTTAATATAATAAGAACTGGGTTACTGTTGAATATTTTTGCTTTCAATTAAGACAATAGATTTTTGAATCACTTTCTCTTTTCATCAAACCATTTATAATTACTCTCCTGACAAAAAATATCAAACTTTTTTAATAACAACAACTCTGTTGTCACTTGAACAACAACAACAACAAAATCAACAGATGTTTGTAGTATTACTAGGTCATAAATTAAATGTAACATTATTATATTGTGTTAACTGTCAACCAACAAACAAAATACATGACAAATGACCTGTTTCTTGTCATTCACAGAGAAAAAGTGATTTAAACATACATCTTGTTCATATTAACCTGATATAGACTTCAAAGACTCGATGGCCTCCAGAAACAAAAGTAGCTTTACATTAATAAAGCCATTCATCATTTCTGCTCGGAGAAAACATATTGGAGTTGTTGAAAAATGAAGATACAAACTTGAACAATGACATTGTAGAAATCTGCTGTACCTGTTGTGGTCATTGTTGAACTTAAATTGTGACCTGTGCCAAGTAGATAAAAACACCCAAACCTTTAGCATTAACTAGATTTTAAACATTCTAGTTATGTAATAGATTAACAAATTGTGAACAAACACAAAAAAGCTATAAAAGTGTACCCAACATTTTAGTAGGTTCTTTTTTTACACATATTAACTCTAGCAAGTAAGTACACAACAATTGCTATTGTTACTAATTCGTGGAAAAGATACTTTATAAGCTTACTGTATAATGAAGACCAAACGTTTGTTTCCACACAAGGTTATGTTTAACACAAAGTTAAGCTATCTGTGAAATTTATTTCATTCAAAGCCCAAGTGCAAACATAACGAACATTCAAATACATTGTGATACTATATAAATAGTTGCTATGTAAATGCAACAAGAATGGCGGGAATGATAATATTGCTGCCTTTATAGTTCTTTCTAAGGTCACTCCAAGGTCAAGGTCAGCACCAGAGGTCAGTTGGTTTGAGTTTGTGGCTTTCAACATAGCACTGTTGCACATTGATTACTTCATCACTGAAAACAACAATACCCCTATCTATAAGACAGTTAATACTATATTCAAGATATCAATGCCAAATATTATTTTAATGATTTGTCAATGTCAGAGCTCATACATGTAATAAACGTTTTTAGACAAGACTGAAATTTTTTGCTTGAAATGTCCCATCTAAACTTGCAATATAAAAGCATTGCTTGAATGGTGACACAAAGTGAGTTTAACATTTTTTTATATTTTGCTCAATAAATGATATTTCTTAATATATTTTTGTTGTAAAAAGTAAATTAACACAACATAAACATTGCAGTTACCAAGGGATGTGTGAAATGAAATCTTTTTTCCCTTATCCCATACTAGTTCGACTCAGTCTGTGACTCCAAACCCTGACCTTGGACAATACATAAATACCAGACATAAGGACAAGATGAAAGTTTAGCATTATCTGCCTTTAAAATCACCTGAACATCATGATTTTTTTCATGGTCCTGTTTTGTCAAGAACTAATTCCTGTCAAAGAAGACTAAAACTTGTTGAAAACAACTGAATTTATTATGCATATTGCCATGGCATACTATTCCTAAAAGACTTGGAAAAGTTTGAAATGTGATGGTATGTGACTTGTAGTCTCATATTGCCCAAGAAAAAAATGTGTGCTGCAAAATGTTTAGATAATCCACCATTAAAAAAGGTTTGTAAATACTACTGCACTGATTCCTATCTTACAGTGTAATTCACTTATTATTATTTAGTTCTGCATGTTTTGATTGGATTTTTGAAACCTAAAACATCTTCAACCTGGCCAGTGGATTTTTACCAAGTCACTTTGCTTCAAGGATATCGTTCAATAGCATATTTTGTAGTTCCCCTCCCTGCCTGCCCTGCATAACATCCAGTCAAATAGCAAACTTAAAATCAATGTCAAAATATTTTGTATGATGTTATGTCATTCTCTTTGTGTACGTGACTAAATGACCAATATTAAATCACTGTGTTTGTGTTAGTTCAGTAAACATGTTTTACGCATGGTAGTTGCTACAACTACATACAAATTGTTTGAAAGATTTTGTCATTTAGACTGGTTTACTTGTATCACTCCCCAAACGTTCAGTATATTAGTTCACTGAGAGAACAGCTGAGAGACAGTCAAATAAAGTGACCAATCACTCCTGCCAATTTATTATTTCCAAACACCAGCTATTTATCTGACACTGTTTAAAAGAGTATAATTATAGACAAACCCTACATACAATAAAGTTATGTGATTTTCTGCAGTGTAAACTGTTAAACCAGTATTCCATCTACCACTTACCCAAAGAGCCGCTGTTGAGATACAGAAACTGGTATGAACACATGCATGGTTACAAACACTTTTTGTCACAAGGCTTATATATGGGAAAATGGACGATTATGGACAAACTGTTTTCTGTAGTCTCCAAAGTTTACTGTTATGTTCTTTGTTTTTTTGACTTGGTATGTGGTGGATATTATACCTGTCTAGATTAATATTACCCGGCCCATTAGAAGAGGGTGATATTATGTTGAGGTGGGTCATACAGCCCCATTTATGTCAAAAAACAAATTACAATTTTTATAACCCTTCCCTTTATTAAATTTTGAAGGATTCAATTCATTTTTAATTCATTTAACGGCTGAATATAAAGCAGACCTGCAATACTTAAATACCCTTATGATACCCCAATGTCACCTAATAACATCACAAATCAGCACATACTTGTACATTAATGTACTGTACGCCAACGTTTAGCGTGGGGTACAATGACAGGATATTTCAAGTGTATATTACCAGCTTTCCCATTTATCAATATTTATGAGTCATTGACTAATCAAATGGCTGGAAATTTCTTGGAAGGGTAATAAAACTCTCTAAGCACACTAGCACCGAGAGATTTTTACAAAATTTCAAAGGTAAATATGTTAATGATAGAATTTGGAAGGTATGTGTGAACATGAGGACCTTGATGGTCTTATATGCTAACCTGAGTATCAGTTCATTTACCTAAAGAAGTCACTTGTTGCTAAGGAAGTCACTTTGTGCTAGGTGAGCTAATAAAAACTCAGAAAAAGGTAAAATTGTCTAAGAACTTAAACAATTGTTTTGGTAGATCTGTAAACAACAATGAGGGTAGGTTTGTATTAAACATTGAGAACACCAAGGCTAGCTTGGTACAGAACTTTTTAAGTATGTTTGTATCAAACTTTTATTCTCAACAAAAATCGCAGTATACCTCCTGACAACACCATTAACCTAAACTACCATAATATTTCAGGTGTGGTATTTTCGTTCATATTGTCTGGCCGTGTCCCTGACTACAGAAAACAGAAAGACCATAGGTGTCTATATAGAGAGGTTGTTAGTAAAGAAGACATTTTACCTAGAGTTAGGACAAACTAGAGGCTAGCTAGAGGCTAAAGGGATTCCAATAATATGTTGCCTGGTATATTTGTCGATCAACAAATCTGCATACCGTCTCTCCTCTTCAGATAGCAAACCAGACTTCTTTCTGCAAGAAGAAATATACATGTACATTATTGCAGCACAGTACTGAGTAGCTTTTCAGTAATTTAATTTGTACTAATTTAGGTTAGCTTGATTGTGAAGGAAGCTTTTTTTAGCTTATCGAGTCACTCTCGAGTCCGCTTCCTGAAAAAAACCAGTACTTGTGTCATATGAGGAGGTATGGTCGTGACCTTGGTGGGGCTCGAACCCGTAACCCCCGGGATGAGCGGCAGACACCTAAACCTCTACACCACCGCTTTCAGTAATTTGCCCAGGAGTCCTACAAATATTTCAAAACAGTTCAAATCACTTCGAGTCCATCAGTTTGATCACCATCACCACACTAGAAATGTTTTGACTACCTGAAATGGGAAAGATTAAAATGATTAAGCTTGCACTGGTAACTGTTAAACTGCAAATAATTATGTCCTTTATTTTACAATTTAACCTGTTTAACATTTTTTTACTGGAAAACAGCTACAATTTATGTACAAAACAACTTACTCTGCATGTGACCTTGAAGTTGGGGTTCTCGGTCGATTGTAATCTCTGTTGTCATTAGTTACAGTAGAGCGGTACCGAACTGGCTGGGTAGGGGTACTGTATCCACTGTCTTTTGTTGTACTACCTCTGTATCCAGGGGAAGATGATCTGTTTCCAGGGGAGTATGACCTTTGACCCATAGTTCTCGGTGACTGTGACCTACTTCTATTGTTAGGAGAATATGACCTCGTTTCGGCAGTGTTGTTGCTGTATGACCTCATTGGTTTATATGACTTGGAAGCAGAGGGTTCCGGTGTAAATGACCTGGTGGCAGGTTTACCTGGTGAGTATGTTAAAGTTGACCTTACAGCAGGTGAATACGACCTTGACTCGAAAGATCTTCTGCTTGGTGAAATATTTTCCTTAATTGACATATTCTGTGCACTTTTTGTGTTCTTCAGTATACCTTTTGATGGACTTCTCCAACGGTCGTCTCCAGTTGAGGACATTTCTTGTAGGAAGCGCTGTTGTGCTACCTGAGCAGGTGTTTGTTTAACGGCATGATCCAAAGCATTCATGAATTTTCTACTTTCCCATTCTTCATCTGCATCAGAAATTATGTGACTAGTTTCCTTCTTCACAGGAAAGTTTTCTGCTTCATAATTACTGTCCTTTTCAATGTATCCATTTTGATTGCTCCTTGGAACAAAATCCTTATCCATATAAGGGCTGTACAGCAATTTGCGCTTAGCTTGTGGACCATTTTCTTGGTTGTCATTTAACTCTAGATCATAGGTAAGCCTTGTTTTAGGTTTCAGTAATTCCTGTATTTCGGGATCGTTCAAGTCCACCTTTGAGGTTGGCATGTCCTGACCAAACTTCTGTACATATGACCTTGTCCTCCTATGGGGGTAAATTTCATGACCATCTGACATCACAGAAGGCGAAATATCCTCATAGTTAAAAGAGCAAGGGGTTGGGGTCTGGGATCTGGACACCGGTACATAGTAACTTGTTTCTGACATTCTTACAGGACTGGATGTCCTTACTGGAGTTACTGGCCTTGAAAACACAGGTGACATACTCCTTGACTGAATAAATCGGTTTGGTGACCTTGATCTATCACGTTCCACTACATGATCTTTTTCAGCATCCTCATACAGGCCCTTCTCCATGTATTGGTTAACTATAGAAGATATAGCATTGTTTTGTCCCTGCTCCTTCAGTTTTTTAATTTCTGCCGTTAGTTGATTTCTCTCCGTTCTTGCATCCTCTAGGCACGATTTTAGGTCTTTTATTGTTTGTTGGGCTTTGTCATTGTACATCTTCAATTCATTGAAGTCCTGAAATGTACATTGTACATAATAAATTAAGACGAATTAGATATCTAAAAACAATGTTTCATTAATTTCATTTAATGGCTACTACTGCATAATGCTATCTGTCTATTTAAACACACAAAGACAATGGCTCCTTTATTACTCCTGCTGCAATTTTTATGTGAAAGAATTTAACAACAAAGGACAAGATGTACGATAATAAGTCACTGAACGTCGACGAAGAGAGACATTTTTTTAAAAGAAAAAAAAACCAGTGTTAACAGATGGTGTAATGAAGTAAGATGTGCAGTAGTTAGTGTAACTGACTGAGAGAGTCTATCAAGTGTAACAGACACCAGTCCATCAGACCTAGAGTATCAATCTTCTATACATGAACCCTTTATATAATCTATAGTATGTGCAGTTTTTCAATCTTCCTATAAGATCTACAAGACATGAACCCTGCATGCATCAAACACATGTGCAAGTTTTCAATGAACTAGAAACCTATATTTTTAAGGGTAATATTTCACCTTAGTATTTGTAAGGGTAATATTTCATCTTAGTATCTGTGAAACACTTCCAACAAGTGCTTCTGTCTGACAAAAAGTTAAGTTCTAACTAATGAAAAAATATAGAACAAGAGGGCAAAGTTGAACCTAGGTCGCTCATCTGAAGAAGCTGCATTTCATGTGGTAGACATTGTGATTAATGTTACATAGTACTCTATAGTACTGCAGTACTGCAGTAGTGTAGTAATGTATATTACTGTACAGTAAATCTACTGTATTTTACTGTTACAGTAGTACTCTATATTACTGTAGTGTTCTATAGTACTGAAGTGCTCTATGGTAATGTAGTTCTGCATAGTACAGTGGTTCTCTATAGTACTTCTTTAGAACTGCTGTACTACAGTATTACACAGCAGGCATTACCATTGTTCATGAGATGTTTTAAGACTTTTCTATATTTAGTACTGAGTAGCTCTATAAAATTAAGTGGTCTGTAACTTGAAAGATGCTCTAATTACACCTAGTTTGGTGACATTTCAAACATGGGTACAGGAGAAGAATTTCTATTCTGAGTTATTAACAGTGGTCACAATGTGCATTCAACTTTTGAAAGTGTCCAATGCAATGGATGCTACAGAGAAAAATCTGACATGTAATTTCAGTAATGGAAGAGCTTTAAGTGAAATGTTGACAACGGACAACAATGGACTATGGACTATAAATGCTGTAACCCACCCGTACTAATAGTCCGTTCAGAGTCTATGGCTCAGATGAGCTAATAAAAATAGCGTGCTTCCATAAAAGTACATAACACCATTTTTACACTACTGTGCACTGAATGAAGTTAAATATACCTCCATAGCATACGTAGAAATCTAAAAAAAAACATGTTTTATTTCATAACAAGACGTTGAAGACTGTAATTATATTTCCCTCTGCTTTCTCATTCCAAAATCGTCTTGGGATAAAAAGCCACCTATAGGTATAAAGTGCTAAGGTTAGTTATGTCTAATTTAGAGAGACTGTAGCCATCTAATTTGTATGGTAATTCACAATTTAAATTTACAAACTCCATTTTCTAGGATGGTACTTAATGTCAATGTTTCTTTCTAACTTTTTCATTGGAAGATGTTTAATGTTACTATTTTAATACATAGTTGTTAAAAAGCTGACCTCATTAATGCTGAGACATACCTCTTTTAGCTTAATGTTGTCCCGCTGAAATTCTGATATTTTCTTCCGCAGTTTGTCATTTTCTTCTTCAAGCTGGTTCATTTGGTTCTTATCCAGGTTCACTATTCCTAAAATTAGAAAATATCCAGGTTTACTATTCCTAAAAATAGAAATATACAGGATTACTATTCCTAAGATTAAATAATCAAGGTTTATTGTTCTCAGATATAAAAAATATCCAGGTTTACTATACCTAAAAATAATAAATTTATTTCTATTCTTAGAAATAATTTCCTAGGTTTACTATAATATTCAAATTAGAATATCCAGGTTTATTATTCTTAAAATAGAAATATCCGGGTTAAATACTATTACGTCCAGGTTTAAAATTTCTCGTTCCATGTATTATGTACACAGAGAATATCTTATTCCTCTAAAACAAGTATTCCAAGACAGTTAACAATGTACAAGGTAACCAAAAAGACAACTGGATCAAAATGTATGGTTTAAACTTAAAAATAAGGTCTGAGATTCACAAATCTATTTGTAAATATTAACAACTGTTCTAAGTTTCATGAAATTGCTTTCACCAACGCAGACAGGAAATTAAAAATGTAAATAAACAAAATTAATAAAAGGTAATTTAGTGTTCGGATTCCTGATGAAGTGTAAAATTTAATATGATATTTGTTTTTGAATGTTATGAACATCAAGAAAAACGGATAAGGAAACTCCTTTCTTTATTTCATTAATCATTCAAACTAATTTATTTTGAAATTCATGTTTTTATTATTACTTTATGCTTTTTTGATAGAAAACACTGTCTTCAATAAAATGTATTCATCATAATGAAAAAGGAACTAATGGTAACAAAAGTTTCATGTTTTGCAATGAAAAAATCATAAATTAATCACAATTAATTTCCAAACATACACATTATGGTGGGGACGTTTCTTTAAGGTCTGTAACACATAAACAAATAACGTATTCTATTTTACGCTAATTCGGAAATTTGATGCCAATATAGTCTACTGTAATACTCTCATGTTGCCAGTAAGACATTATTCATATAGAAATAGCATGATATACCTTCTCTTATTCTATTACATAACTTCCATCTATGATTTTCGTAGTCCACATAATCACAATAAGTACTCCTTTGTAAAGGAGTCCAGTCTGCAGTTTTTGCAGCTCTTGCTAATCTTTTTGGGTCACCCTGACTGTAGCCCTTTAATCTCTGACTGACAAACCTTGGCTTAACACTTTCAGCAACAGGGTCCTCAAAACTAACCCTGTTCTTGTTTGAGAAGTTTGTAGAAGATGTCAAACCCTCCTTTATATTGCTGATAAGCCTAGAAGGATGTCTATCAACAAAGTCTACAGTTTTTCCTCTGTAACCCGATGTATTTATTTTCGACAAACTTTGATTGTTACTCATGCTCTCTTTTTCAGAGGACTGACTCAAAACATCATCAACGAAACTTGAATATTTCAGTTCACTGCCAGAATTGGAGGATGCTCGTGAAAAAGGACTGCTGCAAGATCCACTCTTTACAATATCTGACCAATCACTATGTTCGTTACTAAATCCTTTCGTCCAATCTGAACACATGGCATCAAACTGATCATAACTTTTGTAACTGAAATTCCTGTTCTTGAATTCAAAATTTGCAGCTTTTGTTTTCGAATTTTTGTTATCAGTGTACAAGTTACTGCGATGTAGGTGAGAAGTGGTAGCAGGTGACAAACCCGCTACACTAGATTTCCCATCTAACATTTTGTACAGTTTGCCGTCTGCTTTGAAACCATTCTGATACAAATAACTTTCTCTCTCACTTGAATGCATTGTTCAAACACTTCTCACTTTCGGTCAAACACTTCAGTTTAAGTCTATTACAAATCAAACAGTCCTAATTGGAACTTGTGCAAGTACAGAAAATCTTCATGTAAACATGAAAGAATCAGATTGAGGTTGTGTACAGGACATGTTAACACTTGCATTCAAACTTAATAAAACAATTTATAGCTTCTTTAAAATACAGAGTGTCAACCAAAACCCAAAATGTCAAAACTTCAAATATAAATGTGTAGAGGACAAGAGGTAATTTAAAGACACTTGAAGTGTTACTATTGTTCTAAACTAACCAGTTTATTACAGATCTGATAAACCAATTATTTATCAATTTTTATAACAAAAATACACAATAAAATCTCTTTATGACTTTGGCAAACTATTTACTGATGATGGTTTTTTTGCTCCTGTATATAAATCAAATGGTTTGCATAATCTATAAACAAAATAAAGTATAATACCTTCAAGAAAAAGATAATCATGGGGGTCAAAATACTCCATGTTTCTTGTATCTCAGAATATATCTATTCAAGCATTTAACAATAAAATATACAATCAATATTAACTATAAGATATATTGAGCACTTATAGAAACAATGCCAATAAATATCATGAATATTTAATTGACCATGTGAGAGTGCTAAAATGTAAGCTTCCAGAAAACTCACTTACAACCTGTGTAAATATATGCTTCCAGAAAAAGCACTTTCAACTGTACAAAAGCTAAATTTGAGAAATTTTGATTCAATTTTTCTCCTGACCTTTAACTTAATTAAGCTGCCTTTGAAACGAAATTGACTTCATTACAACAAATGCTTCATGAAGATTATCCAAATCTAAACTCTAAACTTGGGGAATTAGAAAGGAGAGTTTAGCATCAGTGTGCAGGGAAATGGAGTCTAACCTTTAGAAAGGGAGAGTTTGGCATCAGTGTGCAGGGGAATGGACTCTCACAATTTGAAAGAGGAAGTTTGGTATCAGTGTGCAGGGTATGATGGTTGAGCTTGTCATCAGTGTGCAGGGGAATGGACTCTAACCTTTAGAAAGGGAGAGTTTGGCATCAGTGTGCAGGGAAATTGACTCTAACTTTTAGAAAGGGAGAGTTTGGCATATCAGTGTGCAGCAGAATGGACTCTAACCTTTAGGAAGGGAGAGTTTGGCATCAGTGTGCAGAGAAATGGACTCTAACCTTTAGGAAGGGAGAGTTTGGCATCAGTGTGCAGGGAAATGGACTCTTACCTTTAGAAAGGAGGGGGTGGGGGGCATCAGTGTACAGGGGAAAAGACTTTTACCTGTAGAAAGGGGGAATTTGGCATCAGTGTACAGGGGAATGTACTCAGTGTACAGGGAAATGGACTATAACCTTTAGAAAGGGGAGTTTGGCATCAGTGAATCAGGAAATGGACTCTAACCTTTAGAAAGGGGGAGTTAAAATACAGTCAAAAATGCTGAAATGTACAGAAGAAAGAAAGCATGAGTCAGTGCAACTATTAGATGCCTGTTTTAGAAAACATAAAAATAGCGAACTTCTTGTTATAAATGTCAGAATTCTATGGCCATAAATACCCATGACAATCAATAAATCAATAAATGAAAAGCTTTCTAATGTGACTGTAAACTACAACTACTCTTAGACACCTACTTTTTATTAAACATTTTGATTTCTAATAAGAGTTTTGTCTTTCATTCAAGTTATTTAAACATTTTTGGATATGAATATTTAACCCTGAAAGTGCAAAAACCCTGTTTTCAACAAGGGTAATAGGGGCTTCCAATACATGATTCGAGATCTTGCTTCAACTAATGCCAACAATAGGCATTGTACTAACGGCTACAGTGTATAACAATTTTTTGATTTTTTTCCATTAATTTTGATAAAAAAAAACAACTTATCCTTTTTAAACTAAAATGTATTCATCAATTAATGAAATGAAAATATGAAGTTCTAATTTTTTTTCATAATAAATGCAAGAAGGGGAACGGTCAAATGAAATATTTTTAATAAAGAAAGCTATCACAGCATTCATTTGTACTTGCTATTTAATCCATACTGCAATTAACATATGAAAGTGAGCTTTCATCTTTATTTAGCCTGTACCAATATTGAAACTTGCAAATGAACTAACTGCCCATCTGCATGCTTACTTAGATCTTACTGACCTGTAAATTTAAGATGTACATTAACTGTGACATGGACTTATATTCTTCAATGAGTAACACTCACAGCTACCATGTCACTGTCAAAATCAACAAAGACTGTTTCCATCAAAAGCGTACCTAAGGTATACATTACACTAGGTTTTGTTGTGTCACTATCACATGCATGGGACTTTGCAAAAAATAAACAACAATACTTAACTGAAATAGATACCATCAATGATCATTAATCTAGGTGTGTAAATCACAAACTGATTACACTATCCATTACTTTAATGTGAAAAAATAAGATACATTGCTGTACCCTGCCCACTCATTGATACTGTATTTTCATGTCAAAGCAGAACATTCTAACTGAATACCTTATAAAAACTTAATTTCATTTAGTCTTTCAGTTAAACTAACTGACAAATATACACAAATTCAATGACTTGGTACCCCCTGCTAAACAGGCTCAGGGCAATAAATAAGTACACTACTATACATTCCAAATTTCAGAACAATTTGATTCTGATTGGTTGACTTATTGCACAATATATTCTAAAGGGTGTTGGAAGTTTCTATTAGTGCACATAAAAAGCACAGCTACCAAAACTTTGTAATGTCTTGGCAGATATATGCACCAAAACTATGTCTTGCACACCTAGATACATTTCTAAGCTTTACTGCAATCAACAATCAGTTATAACAATATTGTGAATGATAGACCAAAGTTATATCAAAATTCAAAAGTTGTATGGTGTGGTGTGGTGTGGTATCATGTGTTGTGTTGTGTATTGTATTTAGATCTTCTAATGAAAGATATCTAATTTTTCTAACTGTGCTCATGGAAATAAATGGTGCATATAAAATTAGCATTTAGTTCAATTTTGTAACTGCTGCATATTGCTCCATTCCTCAGTCCATATAATTAAGACTGGTAATTTCAGCCTCAGGCTTACAGCTTATCATTAAATAATTAAGACATATAGCACTATAACAATCTGAAAAGGCTTGACAAACACCAAGTACAAGCTTACCTTTCAAAGTGATGACCGATTCCTCGAGCTCCAATGTCCTATCATCCTGGTTAGATTTGGCACTATGCATGTTCTGTTCCAACTCCTTTAACCTCATCTCCTGGGCATCTCGATTCTGTTTCTCACGTTCCAATTGGCCTCGTAACTCGGCATTCTCTGCTTGTGATTTAGATATTTGTGCTCTACAGTCATTTAGAACATCTGTTGTTTTACTCATTTTTTCCTTTATATCAAAATTGGCATTTTTCAGTTTAGCTTAATATATTAAGTTCAACTAACGAAGATGCTAAAGCTTGCTTGAGTTCTAAAGTATCTTCAGTTGTAACTGCTTCACGTGAAATAAGTTGCTTCCATCCTTCATATTTGGCAGTGTCAGCATAATAATCATCATCTGTTTGTCCATAGCCCCAAATTTCATCATTCACTTTTCTTATAGGGCTACTATATCCTAGACTCACTGGTTTTGCACCACTTGCTGGAGAAAATGTCCAGTTTCCATCAAGATCATCATTTATAGAGGTAGACAAATCTTGCAAACTTAACACTCTAGCAGAAGGTGAGATTGGGCGAATTCTCTCCCTTGATGAAATTCTCTCAGGAGTACGAGATCTGTATAAACTTACTGGTGAGCGAGCAGGTGACCTTGAATGAGACCTTCCTGGGCTATCAAATCTAGGTGACCTTGACCTTAACTCGTCTATTATATCTGTAGATCTTGGTCGCCTTACAGGAGAGTAAGTTCCTAAATTACCATCGGAATCGGAGAACCTAGCTTTAGCACGAGAACTTATCTGTGCTGGACTTCTCTCTCTTTCTGGTAAGCCACCAGTTACCCTTGGACCCATTCCATGAGGACTTTGAGACCTTTGTCGATTCTTCTGTTCCATTACAGCCATCTTCAGTTTCATATTTTCTATTTCATTCGTTAAAAACTTAATCAGTCTCTTATCAGCATCATCTTCATCAGGACCAAGCTGATGTGGTGACAATCTATATTTCTCAGGGCTGTAAGAACCTGCTCTTGTTCTCCCTTCATCAGTGAACTTATGAATATGATCTGTTGGTGACCGGCCTCTATTACGTAAAATACTCTGAGGTGTGCTTCTACTTTCCTCATGCAGTCTCTCTTTAGGACTTGTCTCGTCTGGCTGTATGTTCTGATTGACCATCATGTCCAGAATTCCACGAGGTGGACTATGTCCTTCAACTCTACGCGTCCTGTGTGTCTCGCGAACTGGTGCTCTACCTCTTTCCATTTCTTGTTTTCTATTACGATCTTCAAATATTTCTTTAGACTGGGCTTTCACTGCTGCTAACTGAGCTTCTAACTGTTCTATATTCTTATCTACAACATGCCTGAAATTTGGCTGATCAGCCGGTGCATTCTGAATTAATTGATCCTGCACATTTGCTTCAGTTCTAGCATGCCGCAATGCTTCTAATAACAATTCCATATCATGTTTTTGTCCCGGCATTACAAATACAGGCACACCATCACGTATTTCTCCATTCATCTGCACTGAATTAGGTAAACTGACACTAACACTAGTTGATTTAGGTTTATCTTTCACTACATCGTCTTCATCAGATTTTACTGGATCAGTTTCAGTAACATATTTTACCCTAGTTCTTGTTTCAGAAATGTCAGCTTCACTTGCACTACCTGTCATAACAGGTTCATCTTTATCATCTCTCCTCTGTCTGTCTGTTTCATCCTTCTCCCTCCTTTTTCTTTCCCTTTCCTGCTCCTGTCGAGCCCTGGCTTCAGCCATAATACTGTTAGGACTCCTGGGTCTTTGAACTTTAATACTTATTTTTCTAGTCACACCTTTATCTTTATTAGCAGCTTCTATTCTACCAGGACTACTTATAGATCTATGAGGTTCTTCACCATCTTTTACTCTAAGTGGAATTCTACTACTATGTTTACTACTGTCTTTTTGCATTCCGTGTTCAAACGGAGTTATGTGCTCCTCCACGTGTTGACTTATAGTTTGTTTTATCACAGATTCTGCTTCAGGGGGCACTTCCGACAATTTATGTTCGAAAAGTTTTTCATAAGGTGATGACATTGGTGAACCAGATGACTGGGACATCCAATCAGAGGTCTCCGGATCTGTACCTTCCGGTGATCGTTTCCGTGGCGGTGATTGCGTAGGCGATGAATCTAAAGACTGAGGGGGTGTTGTGAAAGTGTGGACGTGTTCTACAACAGTTTCTGGACTAGGTGATTTATCGTTTATTTCGGAAAACACTATAGCAGGAACGTCTTGACTTCTCTCACTAGATAAAGAAGTATCAGCTGAAGACTTTTGTACAGGCTGAAAAGATACAGTAAGTTTATCATCATAAATATGTCATCATTTTAAAAGAAAACGTATATTAAATGAGTGTGATAAACTTCTATTAGGCTTTCAAAAAAACGTTTTAACAGACTATTAAGAATTGGCGGGGAAAAACCAGGTCGAAAACCCAAATGCAATATAGTTTCTTCAACCAATATTGGATAAATTATCTTCTTTTTTTTTCTCCTGGCCCAAATTGGGTAACCCCGTTTATTCTCCCCGTCATAAATAATCATTATTTAGACATATATCATTTTCTTTTCAAAATTCACAATCAGTATGGCTTTTTGAGAGAAACTTTGTTCCTGCGTCTGGTGATTGTGTGTTTTTTTTTTTTTGCAAGAGGTGTTGCCTAAGTCCGTATGACGGGTCTGAGGTATTTCATAGAATATTTACCTGGAATGATAATTCACGAGGTGATTTTAAAGGCACATCAACAGAATCTCCAATCTGAAAATAAAAATATGGACATGGTTATAATCTAGACAGAAATGATGTTAAGTCACATCTTAAAGCATACTTATGTGTGTACAATAGAGATAACTTTTAATAATAATGTACACTATAACTTTGATCATTTAAAAAAATTCTGGGAGAGGGTCAGCAATAAATGTACCTGTAGAATTAGGCAGTCTTTACAAAGCAGACTTAATTTCAGAAACATCTGATACAAGACAGATATAGTGACTGTTGGGGGCATTTCAAACAGGTAATTTTACTTAAAGGTATATATATCTATGATGTACCTATTTCTCAACATTTCATTAATACATGACATAATATTTTCTCTGGACAATAACGAAAAAAACTGAACACTGCAAGAGATCATGTGAAGACAACAAGTGAATGTTACCTTTAGTCTAAGAAGAGAGATATATATCATTAACGTGTGTTCATCAATGGTAGCTTCAGTGATGTCTGACGGACTGAAATCAAAACAACATTTAACAATGAAACACAGACAACTTTAAAAAATGTAAACATCAGCTAAAGTTTTCTGCAAATAGTGTTACAGAAGTGCTTTTAAACTAAAATAACCGTTAATTTATTGAATATCTGTACTTCAATACAGCTGATGTCATTCTTCAAGTATGAAGTATAAAAAGAACAGACAATCTGTCTCCATCTTTTATATATACAGTCAAACCAGCGAGTGTTGTCATTTAGAATAGGCAGTCACTAGCAATAGGAACTGTACACCTTTAACCCTCATCCTGCTGGTAGTAAGAGATTCTGCTTCTGCTACCAGTGTAGATCATGATCTGCATAGTTTGCTATTCAGTAAATCTAGTGAGCATCCCTCTGAATAAATTAGGGTTCCGTCTATCGTTAAATAGAGGGAAAGATCAGTTTCAGATACAGATACACCTGTTTTAAGCAGCCACCTACTCAAAGGGGGCACTTGTATCCCTATACTGACTTTTTTAACAACAAGTCGCACTGTATTTTCATTTGAAAGTTTTACTACAGGATTCACATATACATGAAAGTAGTGCTTTAACAACTAGTCTATAAATACTGGTACCTGTGTCAACAAACTTGTACAGTTTCTATAAACTCTTTGGTAAACTTGAATCACTGATTATAATAAACATGTTTCAACATGTACCCCTTTTCAACATTTATGCTACACTTGCAATATTTTTTTAAGCAATTTGATATGTAAAATAGAATAAGATTTTCAAGCTTTGAAATTTCATTGCTGATTCTGTTCTTGTCCATTAGTTTATACTAATTTATTTTAGCTAGATTGTGAAGTCACTCTCAAGTCCGCTTCCTGGAAAAACCAGTACTGGTGTCAATTGAGGAGCTACGGTCGTGACCTCAGTAGGGCTCGCACCCGCAACCTCCGGGATCAGCGGTAGACACCTTAACCTTTACACCACCGCCCCCTTCATGTCCATTGCCACCTTAACTTTGATTTGTATATTGTAACATACGTAAAAGTACAGCTTTTTTCCCCGGAAGCAGCCCCTTGCCTGACCCTTTGACATTACTTTAAGTATAATAAAGAAAACTATCATAATGCTGAGTGGAATCTCCCACCATTTATGATAGTGGGGCAAAGTTCCATTCTATATCAAGTTTTATTAGTATTGAAAGTAAACTTACTTGATGAGGTTTTGTTTTATTCCATATTTATGTTCTATTGCCTTTAGCTGTGCCTTTAGATTCTCTTCTCTTTCCTAAAATACAAAATTCAGAAAGTATCTTTAAATAGATTTCTACAATAGCAAACTGCTCTCTTTCATTGATAGTTGGTTTATTTTGTATCATTGTAAACTTTGAAATATATATATATCTTATCTAAAAATCAACAGAAAACTTTACCTCAAAAGTGCTACAAGTTTTCTATTGTTTGGTCTAGCAAACAGTCTTTCAACCCAGGTGACCCAATTTCAAACTTGATGACAAATACTCATTCATGCAAATTTCATGAAGATTGAGTCAAAAATGAGACATCTGATTGTTAACATTGTGTTTCTATGACTTGATCACTGACCAGGTTTTACAGCCATGTGGTTTAACTAAGGTTTTACTAAAAATGTGTCCTTCACATGATATACAAAGTTTGTATATGGTCTGACTCAGTGATCTTGTTTTTAAATGCTGCTAACAGAGCTAAAACCTTGGCCAAGTTAAACAAGTGGGCCATGATGGTCCTATATAGCTCACCTGAGTATCATGGCACTTCAAAACAAGACGTAGGTCAAAAGGTCATACTCAAGGTCAAAATCAGTAGGATATTCTACTAGTCAAAACAAACCTCACTATCTGGTTTAAAGACCATAGGCCTAATGGTTCTCGAGTTACTGAACATAATAGATTTGACCTTAACCTTTGACCCAGTGACCTAAATATCAATAGAGGATCATAGGCCCAATGGTTCTCAGTTATTGAACATAAAAAGTTTAACCTGGTAATCCCATGGTTGTGGTCAATTTTGATTCCCGACGCATAATGTGAACACACTTCATATGGAACTATATGCTATATGCTCTGCCATGCAGTGTAAGACAAGATTTTTAAAGGTTTTCCTATAACTACATACATACATGACCCCTAGGTTGTGGTCAATTTTGACCCCAGGGCATGATTTAAACAAACTGGCTAGAGGTCCACTAGACAATGTTACATACCAAATATCTAAGCTCTTGGAGAATATTTTATTATAAGTTTTCACTATATTATAAGCCTATGTAAAATCAATTTACTCTCCCACCCCCTCCCTGGGCAAGGTCAATTGTGACCTTGGGGTCAATATTTTGTACTTATGAGCTGTGTATGAGACATTTAATTGGATCTGCTGTAAAACTGTGTAAAAAAACGTTAAACCATTAATGAATTAAAGGTCCAATACTAACGAAAGCAAAAATTCAAATATACTTTAAAAAAACACAAAAATAAGTTATTTTTAATGTAAAATGAAAGTTGGTATGTAGAAATTCTAATTTAACCACAGTACATGTACAATTATTTTACTATGAAGAAAGTTAAAAAAGACCTGGGTAGTCATTTTGTCGAATCACTGAGATTTCAACATAATACACATACTTTTCTTCGTGTTCCAAACATTTTCTGTAAATTTTAACCTGACAATCTTCATTATTTAGTGTCTTGCATAAGGTGATGTACTTGCCATTGAAATAACTGTCACTTAATTTTCGCTTAGTAGTGGACCTTTAAAGCATACTTTTCATTGGTCAATAATGTAGTGATGACCGAATGTCGACCAGTGTTCCAACCACGACAGATGGGCAGCAGAGAAATGTTGATCACAATTGCTCACCTCTGAGTATGTTGTGCCCAGGTAAGCTAAAAGGCTTCTATCACAAATATCGTAATGATAAAACTTCAACATAATTATATTACTGTCTATTTATACAAATTCTACCATATGCAGGGAAGCAGCATAGAGTGAGACCATAGAACTAGAGAATGGGTTTCCTACAGCATGGCTCATTCTAAAATAGAACCCATACTTACAATGTCTTCGTTAAGTGGTTTATCCGAGTTCTTCGCCAAAAGTTTCAGGAACCAGTCACCAGTGCACAAACTGAAAATTTAATATTATTTCAATTATTCTCAATTAAGTCAAATTCCAATTCTAGGGAATCATTCCTGAGTTTCACAACTTTTATTTTAATTTGTAACTACAAAAAAGTCAAACATCATTTGAAACAATAGCTAAATTTATGAACTTCTTTATAAAATGACTTGTATGATTAAATATATATCTAGGCACATATCAACTGCTATAGATTTATGCAGCTTTAAGAATGTCATGTTTTGATGAAAATCGCATGTTAGACATAATAGATTTGGTGTTAATATTTCACTCCAGTAATTAAGACCAAGCTACTATCAACCACTCTATTATTTGTTCAAATCATGACACATCAATAGATAAACACAAACGCTAGAAAATATAAATCTAGATTTTCTTTTCAGCTGAACCCACAAATCATTTATCTACGACCATGAGGTGTAAAATTCTACATGAATTCTTCAATTGTACCTTCAGATACGACCACGTCTATTGTCTGATATCTCAATCAGATGATATCTATCACTGCGTTTTTTGTTTTACTAAATCCCATTCCATTTAACGTAAATTCTTTCAGTTTGATTCCGGTATCAATTTTCAAAACTGATAGGTTTCCAATAGGCAATATAATAATAAAGTCCTTATGGATGAACAATTTGTACTCAAAGATTAGTCTCTATAAATTTACTATATTTGTACATCATAAAGTTTCACGGCACAGAAACGAATGTTATCTGTATTTGGTATTTAAAGCGTACAAAACTTTTGAAAATGTTTCGTTTTCAATCAAACCTGCTCAAACAAATAGAAAATTGTAAATACCACTTTCACAATGTTATCAGTATCAATTCTACACCAAGGTATGTTAAAATCAACAAGCAATGCCATAACGTTTTAAATTCTAATCACTCCATGCAACAGAATATAGAGCTTCTTTATCAACCAGGCAATAACTGTCAATGTTAGTGCAATATCATACAATATTACCTCAGTTACTGCAATAACTGCAACAGTACCAGAGGGAGGTATAAATGCTAAATAACAACATTCATGGGACAAAATCAAGAACATAATCAATAAGAGTCGGGTATAGTATCAGTATTGTGTTCTGTGAAAACAGGTTGTGATATTATCACAATTGAGGTATCATTTTGAAAAAGTTAGTCTAGTCAATTGTAATAAAAAGTTTTAAGGAAACTTTATCACTCCCTAGTCAGCTGGCAATGCTGAAACTTGGAAACTTCAATTAGGCATCTTATAAGAAATTCAAAATTGAGCTGCAGAACTTATTGTCTTGCACAACCAAATTAAGCAAGTGACTCCATGTTAAAATAAGTAAAACTTCAATATCTGGTACCCAGCATCAGCTGATTACAATTTAATTAATTCTGCCTATGCGATAAGTATCTCAAACTAAAACAGATATGTATCTACATTTGTCCTATATTTTTGTGTTCAAAATGTGTTATAAACTAAACACTACAGTTTATATATTATTTATTTCAGTTTAATTATGATTAATTTAAAGATACACAAGGACCAAAGTCTTCCTTATTGTACCAGTCTTGGTCTTTGAATGGGTAGGAACGACCTCCTACAACTAAATACCACAGTGAGACAGATAAATAACACAATGTCCTATTTATAGCACTTTATACGGACTGCTTTCATAGATAAAATATGAGCATTCTATTCTCTTCTTCTCTCTTAAGGCTCATATTTTATCTATGAAGGCAGTCAGTACATTTCTCTATCTCAATCTCTTATATACTAAAACTTCATTAACTTGAGTATCAATAACTCCAGGACCCAAAGTAAATCGAGATCTCTCGTCAGTCCCTGCCATATTTCCTAATTATACCTTGAACTACATATCACCATGGATGACTCTAGCATCAAGGTTATATTCCCAGACAGACTTAGCATTTTTTGTGGCTAAGATTGATGAGAATGACCTCGAATTGGGTAACAGACCTTAATTTTGTCATACTTTACTGCATCTCTTCAACACCTTGCTGAATTTTTTATAAAACTTGCCAGAAAGCATCATTATGTGAAGTTTGGGTGTGCATATAATGATTTAGGGTCACTATAATATATCAAAAGTCAAGGTCACATGGACCTGTTAATAGAAAGTCTTGGCCTAGCTTCATCTTTTAAACCTCTTATATGCTATGCCTCCTCCAAATAACATAATTATTCTCGAAAACAGTACTCTTATATCTATTACAATATTACAAACACAAAATCTTCTATCCATGAAGCTTATGATGTCTGAAACAACTACAGTGCAGTACCTACTAGTTCCAAGGGATAGTTTTGCTAAACAGTTACTCCTAGGACTTGACAACCCTGTCAAACCCAGTACAGAAGCTGCTGTAGTTTCAGTATTCAGCCTTAAAGAGTACAGACATTATTATCTCTACACAATATATCACCAGCATTCTCAGTGCTTTGATTATATACTTAATCAAACACAACAAGGAAGAAACTATTCACTTTTATGTCAAACACAGTTTTATGTTTATTCAACGTTATTACATAACACACTATGTTACATACTCTATCTTACTTTTCTTTTCAGAAAAAAAGGTAATTTAAGATGAATGTAAACAACAAAGAACTACTTACAACAAGCATTTGTGATAAGGCACATAATTTCCTCTCACCAAGTAATTATATTATAAGTACACCACATACTTATCTCACAGAAGATCAGGATAGGTCACATGTATAACTCAAGCAGGTTCACCCGATCATTGATTTTACAAACAATAAATATTTGATGGCAAACTTTCTCTCATTATACCGTTCTACAAACTCGGGATATCCTTTAGGTATTGAAAGCCTTTTTTACCACAATGCACGTTTCCACGCTAAATGCAATTAGGATCAACTCAACAAACATTTACTTTTCTTAAGATATTGACAAAACTTCTACTTCTCCAAAGACGTTATATAAACTAAAGTTCCTGAGTACACAAACTTAGATTTTCAAACAAGACGGCTAACCTGATAATGTTATAATCTTTATCAAACATATGTTCTATCGCCAATTTTCTGTAGGAGCAATTGCTTTTTAAAAGTAATTTAGCACATCATCGGTCACAGACTCTGGGTTCTGGCCTTGAGTGCTTACAGAAAGCTAGTTAGGACACATTTCTATAAGGAATTTATCAAATCATTTATATATAAAATTGATCCACAAACTGAGTATGAAACTGAGAAGAGCACAAGCTAGATTTACAACTAGAGATTGTTTTTCACGAAAAAAGGTATGTCTCCCCTCTATGACCTTGACCTTTGAGTCAGTGACCCCAAATCATATTATGCACAACTAGACTTCATACTGATGCTACCTGCTAAGTTTTATGAAAATCCAGCAATGGGTTTTGGAGAAGCACAGAATATGATTTTCTGTTTTCAGGTCCCTGTGACCTTGACCTTTTTGACTTTTGAGTTAGTGACCCCAAATTATACTACGCGCAACTAGACTTCATACTGATGCTTCCTGCAAAATTCTATGAAAATCCAGTGACGGGTATTGGAGAAGATGGCAGACCAATTGTCCAAACAAGGAGCTAGCCACCTATGGAGAAAAGATCACAGTGAATAAGACTCTTTCAAGAATGAGGATGCAAGAAAATGACTGGCATCTATTAGACATATGGAACCAAGTCAGTGCACTAAGACTTTACACAGGACACAACAGGCTCAAAGTTCATCTGTGTGAAAAATTGAAGCTGTCCTCATCACTAAAATGATCATGTAGTCCAAATAGCAGAGCAACACTTTAATTATGCCCCCTGTATGAACTGTCAAGAAAAAGTGTGACCAGATTGCACAGTCCTGGAATAGAAGTTAATTGGCAGGATGGAGGAGCTCAAAAAGACAAATTCCACCATTGCAGTGACAGGGTTGATAGTGTAGAGCATGATTTGGGAGATGGCTTGCAATAAATTCTATGTAAGAATCTTAAAAAACATTCAACCAGATAGGATCTAAGGTTTACATTTAAATTGAAATATGTCATATTTTGTACTCTGAAAATGGGGCCCTATATGTAAGAAGAAAGGAGAGACAAATTGTTCATTTGTTCTATTCTAAATAGGCTGAGCTTCATTCCAACAACGACGTAAGGCACACTTTTCTTAGGGGTTATTTCTCAAACAAGTAAAATTTTGACTTATATCACCATAAAACTAAGGTCACAAATAATGATAAAGAATCAAAGTAAGGAGCAAGTTACTAGTGAATATGCTATGATACTGCATTTATATCAATAAAGCGACTTTCTGAAAATACAAGTAGTCTGAAGTTACTCAAACAATAGCTTGATATGCAAAGAAAGGGTCAAAAGGGACAAAAGTATGTCTCTACAAAATGTTTTAATAATCATAGGTCCTAAGTTTGCATAAATATTTTAGCAGACGGTCAGACAATAGAGAAGATCAGTTGGACAGATCTATGTCATAATTTAACAAGGATGATCCTAACATCATACAAGCAATAATCATGTATCTATTATAGCAATTAACATCAATTGATTGCCTTAAACCAAACACTGCAAGCATGTGTAGCGTCAAATCAATTACAGACATTTACGGTAAGTTTAAGCTATTAGAGCATTTTCATAGAGGAACTTTGCTTCACGTTGTTCATTGATTATTTAATGGGACAGTAATGAAATTGGAGAATTAAATTTATGAAACGCGCCATGCGTGCTGATGTCAACATACTTGCACACACGCATCATAAATTTTTTAATGAACTGAAGGAAACATGCCACAAACAGTTGATAATCAAACCTAATTTGTTCAGTTTTACTACCAAGTCATTCTTTCTGCCATAAAATATTCATAAAAAAGATCATTCTAGTTTAACTGATGGTAGTTTTGCAGAGGAAGCTGAATCTGATAGATCTGCAATGTTACTTTGCAACACTGTGTTGACTAACACCATTTTCAAACTACAAGACTTTTAATGTGAAAAACTGTTGCTTTTACAGTAGAATTAATAAAGAAACAAGTACATGTAGACAGTCTGCAGTGACTTAACTTTAACTACCAACAAAAACCTGGAATCTAGTAAAATTTTAACATACTCTACTGCTTCCTTTTCTACAATGTTCATTTCACATAGATGTTTTATACTGTGAGAGAGAGTTGTTAGTCTTATCAAAGTTATTTCAGCCTTACTGCACCCTTAGAATACCCAGTGCTATTACCTTTGGTATAACTTAGTTTTAACATTAAAACTTACTTGTATGTAAGTGAGTTTTGGGGATCAAACTCCACCTGCAATTCCCGCTGGCACCAGTCCAGTAACAGTTTCTTCCCAATACCCACACTCCTCTGATAGGGACTGCTTCCTGGAAAAAACAACAGAATGGTCTGCAGACGTACTGAATTAAACACTACAAGAAGATGCACCTTTTCTAACATTATAACAACTTATGGTTGATCGTGAAACTATTGTATCTGCTTCTATTTTTATATGCAGATACAATAGTTTCACGATCAACCCTCGGTATGTTAAGTTAAGCATACACATGTACTGTCAGTGAAAGTGACGCTTCCCACCACAGTGTCAGGGGCTTTGACACTAAAACCATAGGACCCAAGTGTTGTAACCATCCCTCCCATGATGCCCTATAATTCTGTTTACTTTTATTGAAATTCCAAAACAAATGAGGAACTTAAGGTCTACTCTGAATCCGAATGGACAAGCTAGTGAACATATCAACAAATGAATTGACAGTGCAACGGTGCTTCTTTCATGAACATTAAAATGTTAAATGCCACACATGCAGACCCTTTAAACTGAACTGCACATCACCAGCTCCATTTGTAACATCTCACAGTGAAATAACTTCTCATTTTTTAAGCAATTAACTAAGAAACTAATTCAAACAAACTCAAATTTTTCCACCAGCTTACCAAAACAGAAACCTTTTATTCAGAATACTCTCTACATATCTGCAACACAATTTTAACGAGACACAAATTGCCTCTAACTAATTGTCTCAATATTTCTAATAATTTTCAGATATTTCTTTTACTCCTTACAATTATTACAAAAAATTGGAATAACACTTACCCATTTCAATCAGATAATAACTTTAAATTAACGCAAATTAACCTGAACAGATCATATTCAAATCTGGACAACAGTTTACTTACCCCTGGAGTGGACCGGAATTCCAAATGAAGTTTCAAAATATTTGCTGAGGATTTATTTACACTTTAACACAAACAGTAAGATCACTTCTTTCCTTACAGTCAACATCTAACTAGCACAAGACAAACACTGACTTCATCAGTAAGTCAATATAAGTCCTTCCATTGTAAAACTAACGTTTCCAAATTTTAATCATATCTACCCACATGATCGGAAAATCAGTACGTGAAAATGCATCTCCATATGGAGTTGCAATATTAATACATGGGTAAACGGACACACAGGTCTGTACTTAATCTTATGGTTAAGCTCTCCTTTGAATATCAAAACGCAAACTACAAGGTTCTATGCACGCTATCATAGAATATATATTCATTATAATACAATCAGTCTTGCATAGGCGTGCCTTACGGGACCGGGTTTTCTGTTAGGTATAAATGAGGTTAAATTACCGTAAATCTATACTGAAGATGGTACGTTAATGCAATGTGGGTTTACTATTGATTGACTAGTGATCATTTGATCAAATCATCTACTGGAAGTATCAAAGTTCAATTGAATACATTCAAATTAAGACAGGCCTTATTTTATGATCAGTATAGTGTAGAATCATCAATTTGCAGATAATTTTCTGTTTAAGTGGACAAGCCATATAAACTTAAGAGTTTTATTTACTTATAATTTATTCACAACAGCTGTAAATAAAAGTACTTCTGACTTCATGACAATGTTCTTACTGGATCAAAATCAAGCACCTCTTAACACACTTTTTCCACCCAAGTCAACATGCAACACTAACATGCCTGTCATTTAGATGGCAGTATGGGGCTCATATTGTAGGTTTCTGTATAACACAAGCTCTCTTTTAAATGTCATAATCTCTTCAATTTCCAATTACAACCACCTTTGGTTTGAAGAGCTGAGACATATGATTACAGAAGGGTTTACCCATAGGAACTTGGTATTTACCCAAGAAGAACATGCCATTTACCCAAAAACCTTGGTATTTATCCATATGAATGTACACTGGCCACAGAGACATTGGTATTACCTATAGAATGAACATTGGTATTTACCCATAGAATGAACATTGATATTTACCCATAGAATGAACAATGGTATTTACCCATAGAATGAACATTGGTATTTACCCATAGAATGAACATTGGTATTTACCTATAGAATGAACATTGGTATTTACCCATAGAATGAACATTGGTATTTACCCATAGAATGAACAATGGTATTTACCTACAGAATGAACATTGGTATTTACCTATAGAATGAACATTGGTATTTACCCACATAATGAACATTGGTATTTTCCCATAGAATGAACATTGGTATTTACCCATAGAAAGAACATTGGTATTTACCTATAGAATGAACATTGGTATTTACCCATAAAATGAACATTGGTATTTACCAATAGAATGAACATTGGTATTTACCCATAGAATGAACATTGGTATTTACCTATAGAATGAACATTGGTATTTGCCTATAGAATGAACATTGGTATTTACCTATAGAATGAACATTGGTATTTACCTATAGAATGAACAGAGTAGTTGAGAATGATCAGCCATAATACATCCAGGATTGACTTGATATCTCCATCCAGTATATCTGAAATCACAATTTCAATTTGCTTTATATTCAAACAATTAATACTTATTAACTACGATGTTGCCCTGACTTATGATTTAAAACATCCAAAAGGTGAAAGTCTATACCAATACATCTATACAAAGCTTTGACTGTGTCTCCACTGTGCCTTCATTATGCACACTAAAACTGTGTGTTAATTCATTGCTGACATTTGGTCTATCATATATAGAATTTTGACTGCATTTTATGAATGTGCAAAGCCTGTATAATTCCATTACTATATCACTGTGTTAACAAAACAAAACTCGCATAAGTATAAGCTGTGACAAAAAATTCTCATTTTTTCCTGAAATTACAAACAACTTCATTTAAACACCCTTCACACGCTGGATGTAAAATGACTTGTAGCTGTTGTATTACCAAGAAATATATGTTACCAGCAACATTGACTGTTCCAAGTTTGAAAAACATTCCTAACATTGCCTTTAATAAGATATCAAATAGATATGCTATAAATATAGTGCAGTATTTCTTCAATCATATTGCAAAAACTCAGAAATGCTGTAATAAAATAAAATAAGAACGAAATGCATAATTTATTATGTCATCACTGTTTTAGAGTAAACAGAGCACAGTTCTAACATTATTTTATCCATACATTAATTATTATAATATTATATACATGTATGGGTATTTAAAGTGATATGGGATAAGAATTCCACAATAACTTGAGCTATATGACTGTTTATACAGAAATATGATGCCCCTAAACATCATGACTAAGAATGGTGATGGCTACATACTTGTATATACCTGGTAATGGATTTTGGAGAGAGCAAGCAGTTCTTATTTGGTGAAATTTCAGCAATTTAAGGCCACAACTCAATGTCTGGGTATCAAACTTGGTACAGTGAACTTATGCCTATATACATGGACCAAGATTTGGTGTCAACCACCTGTCCATCCAGCCACATGCAGCATGTGATCAGATATGTCTTGTCTTTAGAGACAGGTAGGAAAAAAGGAAATAATATAAAATCATATCATTTGATACAAAGCTTGACTAGGCCTAAAACAAGGATAAGAAAATATCGAAATTTTAAAGGAACAAAATATAGATTATTGCAAACTTAAGAAAGCAGAATATACAGTCTATAATCCCATCTGTAGGTGAATGTTTACCTACTATATCTATGTATCAAAGGTATGAATTAGGAGCTGCAATATGTAAATCCTGCAAGATTTATGGTAACATCATTATCTATAATCTTTACCAATATACACAAAATCTGCACAAATACAAGATGATCAACAAAATCTTTAAGGTTTGATTTAATCAATTAACCCACTGTCTGAACTATTCTATCAATCTAGGAAATAATTAACTGCACATGGATGCAGGTCATTGCATTGCTGTAAATGGCTTAGTCTCAAAAATTAAATGCTTGAAATTTCAAAACTCTTGTAGTAACAAGTCTGTGTAGAAAAAAGTCTGTGTAGTAACAAGTCTGTGAAGAAAACAGTCTGTGTAGTAACCAGTCTGTGTAGTAACCAGTCTGTGTAGTAACTAGTCTGTGTAGTAAGCAGTCTGTGTAGTAACCAGTCTGTGTAGTAACCAGTCTGTGTAGTAGCCAGTCTGTGTAGTAACTAGTCTGTGTAGTAACCAGTCTGTGTAGTAACTAGTCTGTGTAGCAACCAGTCTGTGTAGTAACTAGTCTGTGCAGTAACCAGTCTGTGTAGTAACCAGTCTGTGTAGTATCTAGTCTGTGCAGTAACCAGTCTGTGTAGTAACTAGTATGTGTAGTAACTGTTCTGTATAGTAACCAGTCTGTGTAGTAACCAGTCTGTCTAGTAACCAGTCTGTCTAGTAACCAGTACCTCCTCATATGACACCAGTACTGGTTTTTCCAGGAAGCAGACTCGAGAGTGACTTGATAAGCTCAAAGCTTTCTTCACAATCAAGCTGAAATTAATTAGTATGAACTAAACTATGTACATCACATTTGAAAAATTCATACTTTTAAGAGTCTGCAGAAGTAGTTTGGTGGTGATTTCTTTTGCCAGTGAAATATAATCTATGTTTGATTGCTACAAATGCCACAAATGGGCAGGATTTGCTTATAATTTATACAACATGAAATGAATGGTAAACTGAATAATCAAACAGGTTTCAAAAGTGCATTTGAATAAATGTTGCCTAACATCTTTTACATCTATACAATTAGATTCAGGCTGTAGAAATAATGGCACACATTTGAATGTTTTCTCCATTTAAACTGTTTTGTATGGAAAGGAATGCCTTTTAATGGGATCAAAATGATCAATTTTTGTTTAATTTTCTTTATCAGATAAGCCTCTCTTCAAACTTAAACTGTGTGCCAATAAAACTGAATATAAATGAGTTAATGTAACGCTGTAATCAATAGTATAAACTGGGCACTCAAAGTTCCTGATACGGTATATAAGATCGCTGTACATACTATGATATAAAACACTCAGAGTTATTCTTCTTTAAGACACTGTTAGAGTGGTCTTTCTTAACCTTTCAAATTATGCCAAGAAGAGTAGTCTCTCTTGAAAAATGTTTCTGTATAAAACTGCAGTACATAACCACAAAATAGAGTAAAGATTCTGCAAACAGAGAAAAGGAATTAGGTTAGGAAAATAAGAAACAGAATTCAGACTGTGCAAACCCAGACACAGAACAAGAATCTGAGAACAAGAAAACATAACATTTTGAGGACAGGGAAATAAAAAAAGATTCTGACAGGAGTGAAACAGAACAAGATTCTGAGACTTTTAGAACAAAGAAACAGAACATCTTACAAAGTAGGAAACAGAGTGAGAAATAAGATTCTGAAAAGAGAGAAATGGAACAAAAACAAAGCAATGTTTTGAGAGCAAGAAGATTTTAGTAATACAGAAACACAGACACAGAGAAAATTCTATAACAAGAGCACCGCAAAGCGCAGCAAGATACACCCGAAGTGTTGTATCAGAGAATGGGAGCAAAATTTAGGCTGTTGAAGCCCAATGGACAGGAACAAGAATAAAAATTGAAGTTATATAAAAATCTAAGTCCCCAACCAGAAAATCCTAACCTGGTACAAAATGTCAAAAACACCAAAAAATTGGAGGTACCATTCATGTTGTACCACAGAAAACTGGTCTCGGTTTTTCCGTACTGCCAATAATAAAAAGTTACAAAATATGCTATTGATAGTAATATAAAGGGAGTAATTCAATAAAAAATTAAGCAAACAAAATAGAATCTCCCAAATAAAAACAAGAGCCTGTAATCAAGAGCAAATGCGGCAATATCCACACAGTTGCAGAGTTACAGAGCGGAAGGGAAACAAAATCATATGACCTTTGACCGCTAAGTATGACCTTGACCTTGAATCCAGCCATCCGGAACATTGCTTCTGCACGTCGCCTCAGTCTGGTTAACTTTGTATCAGGTTTCTTCGTTCCCCCAAATCCTTCAAGGGGTTCAAGAGTTACAGGCGGAAGGGAAACAAAATCATATGACCTTTGACCGCTAGTATGACCTTGACCTTGAATCCAGCCATCCGGAACTTGCTTCTGCACGTCGTCTCAGTCTGGTTAACATTTGTGTCAGGTTTCTTCGAAATCCTTCGAGGGGTTCAAGAGTTACAGAGCGGAAGGGAACAAAATCATATGACCTTTGACCGCTAAGTATGACCTTGACCTTGAATCCAGCCATCCGGAACATTGCTTCTGCACGTCGTCTCAGTCTGGTAACATTTGTGTCAGGTTTTTCGAAATCTTTAAGGGGTTCAACAGTTTGAGAGCAAGAAATTGCTAACGGACAGACGGACGACGGACCGAGGCGAAACACGCCCTTCGGTATAAAAACCCTTATGCACAGTCTTGAAATAGACTAGATGGGTGTTCAGTAGAACAATTGTGTCACCCTCTTAGGCTTTGTTAGAATAACCAATAATTTTGTGACAAAATCTTAGCACAAAAAGGGGGCATAACTCTGTTAAATATGACCTTGACATACAAACCCTTTGTCATAAGCAATACAATTTGAAAGTTTGATGAAGAAATCTTAAGAAATGGCAAAGTTATAGCCAACATTAAGTTTATGTGACTGACGGAGGGACCAATGGACTGACGAATAAAGTGATCCCTATGTATCGCCTTTTCTCCAAAAGGGTGACACAAAAACCAACTTCCAATGATTGGTCAATAACAGAAACAAATGTGAGACAAAACATTTGTGGTGCCGCAGAAGAAAAGAATATGACTCCCATTAAATAAAAGAGATAACTCACATAACAAGGAAAAAAACCCTGCAATAATTGTGATATAAGACAACAGGAGAATCTGGAACAAAGAAAGAAGTTGGAATAGTGTGTTTCTTCAGAGCAGCCATTCCATATGCCAATTTCCACATATATATCTACATAACTGCATGCGTCTATATATGCATGAAATACTGACAAAATTTGGTAAAAGCTGTCTTTGCAAGCTCATTATTGGCAAATTTGACTCTCTTTTCTCATTTAAGAACAAAATAAGCCAGGTATGCATTTCACTTCCTGTTTTGCCAAGGTTAAATCCAGTATATGCCAGGTGAACTTCTCTTGGTGAAACCATCATATCCCAAGAAATGCCAGGTACGCTATTTCATTTAAATGAATGTCTTGCCAAGTTGCTGTAGCAAAGTGCCAACAGCCAAATGTTTGCTCAATTTTATAATATACATTGGCCCAATCTGGTCTTTAAAACTACAAATAGAAAAGCTGAGCATTCTTTTACAATTACATTTACTTGAGTTAATAAATATAACTAATTCTATGTTTCCTGCATTTCACTGCATAATTTATCTAAGTCATAGATTGTATTAGGTCTAACACAAAAAAACTTGTGTTTTCATTCCTTATCCTCAAGGTCTTTCAAATCCTTAATTCTTTTAAATGCAGATTCAGAGCAATCATTGTCTAGGTATCTCTGATGCAAATTTGGCTATGAAGCAGACTTGTAAGTAGAAATCAGTTTCTATATGATATATTCTTTTATGCCTTTATGACAGATATTCCTTTGATGTTAAAACAGTCACAGACCACAGATTATGTGCACATGGAGTGGCAACTTCAGTCTGATGAAAAGACAAAACAGCTAAAGCAGAAAGAGACATAGTAAGAACACAAGAAAGATTGTTCTGAATTAGTAAAAACGAAAGGGAGAAAAATGTACTGCTGAAAATCACCGGAGACACAAGAAAATGCTGTAAAAAAAAGTGAACACTGCAAAATTTAAAAATTATAAAGAAATAGAAGTAAAAAGAAATTTCTGTCCATCTGAAGTAAAGTTTGAAATGATCACAGAACCCGTATCTCCTAACTTACTCTTCTGCCATTTCTGCCAATCTAAAAGTAGTCAAGTCATCATGTGAAAAACGTAAAAATATGACCGTTTTAAGTACCACTGTTTCACTGAAAAACAATTCTACTGACATATAAATCAAGTTGCTTGGACTGAAAACTGATTATTGTAAAAATTCTACAAAACAATAATATTATACCAAAGATCTACATCATGGCATTTTTAGATCCTTGTTTACAATAAGTGACTAATAAACCATGCTTTTGTTTAAATAAATTACACTAGGACTGCATTAATTACTCTAATGTAAGGAGGAAATGTTTCGGTGAAATGTTTTATAATAATCTTTGCTCTAATCAGCACAATTAAAGCATTTGTAGGTTTGGAATGGAATTATCTCATTGTGAACTTTGAGATCCGGTAGATTGGATTATGTTATAAGTACTTGCAAAAGCTTTAAATTCCATTACATACAAAGTACAATATTGTAGATTTTACTTGTGAAAGTTTGCACAAAGACGTAATTTAAGTCAAGGCGTGTAACATAAAGCCCCCGTTTATCTGATATTTTGTATTGTTTCCCTACATATCAGCTGAGCACTGTGATTTATCACCCATTCAATGCACTAATTTTACATTTTTGTCTTAGCTAAGTGACCGTTAAAAATTTCCATTTCAGTTTTCATACAACTTTTGAAAATTTTAAGCTAGAGTGAAGATCTTCTAAATGATAAACACCTAGATATAACAAACCAGAATCAGAGAGAGTCTCAAGTTACTACAGAAAAGCGTAATGACATGATCTGCATTTAGATTTTGCTATTTGTTGATTGCACAAAATAGTCCAGAATAAAGTATTGTGCCTTGACTTCTTACTCTATAATTCTATTTTTTATCCATAAGTCATTTGTTTCTTGACTGCTTTTGCAAATGCATGTAACTTGTTATATCTTAACATATGCGAAAGTCTTAAGTGTAAGGCTTTCAATAGATAAGTGAAATAGAGAAAGTTAATCCATATTAAGATAAACACTAACAAACCTGTGGCAAAACAGGATAAAGTAGTATAAAAAATTTCTCTCCATTTTTTCGCTAACTTGGAAGCAGGTTAAATTGAAATTATTGAGGAGCACTAGAGGCAGCAAGTTACAAAAAGATCATGCTTAGACTGCCAAAAATGGGTCATTTATTATGGTTCTTGGAAGAAGTCATGCAGCAGGGTTCTATGTGAAGTATACCAGGATTTTCTTTCTCAAAGCTGGAGGATGTAGTTTTGTTTAGTTATAACTGAGCTGAAGATGTGGTCGCTGCTTCAATGAAACCACTAGCCCAAGGTCTTTGACGCTAGTATTCCTATTTCCCATTATATGGTCAACTGACACAATAAAAAGACCAATTTAGTTATGGAAGCCAGACCTATGAGACTACCAACTTCTGTTATGGTACTGTATGCAATATCAATGGGATCTGTAAAGATTTGCCTATCTTACACCATTAATTAAGCACTTTAGAACCTAACTGTCCAATTAGCCAGTGTTAAAGGCACTGACTTCTCATCACTGTGCCAAAGGTTTGATTCTTCCTCTATATAGTAGGTTAGTCAAAGATTATACATGTGTCAGAGTATTCTCTTGGTTTTCTTCCAAAGTAAGCCCACTATTTACCATCATTGTGTGTGGTCTATAAAACTTGCAGGAACTTTCTGCAGCGTACTGACTTTAAAAGGAAATATAACTTATCCTTTTTTGCTCTTTTTATCATTATAATAATTATTTAGAATCTGTCTTAACGCGTTTGTCTTTGATATAGATTAATTAAAAAATTTTCATGGTTCAATATTTCTCGCGGGTACTTGTTAAAACGTAATCCAGTATAAAACTGACAGGACAATCAGGTTAAATCCACCATTCTCAGTTTACTGAAATGATTAAAACTTTTATACAAACATTTTAACAGGGTCTTACTTCGTATTTACATATAAAATCAGCTTATATCTAATATTTCAAGAAAAAAGTTCAATATTAAACAGTTTATCTGTAAATATTTTTGAAAATGTTCAACATTAGATTACATGACTTTATTTGATCAAATTCAATAAAGTTAAGTTATGCAAACTGCTTTCCCTTCTATATCAGTTTAAACAAACATGATATAGAACTTGGCCTTTCATGGTAATGAATAAAACATTTTACACATTGTTTACCAGCAGAATTTCAGATTGATTACACATTTTAATGCACCTAGAAAACGGTTGTATATTTTTACGTAACAAAAATTGATCGTTAGAACACCTGCTAAACTATATTTGAATTATTAATCTTTGTGGAGAAAAGAAAATGGTAGTTGATCTTATAGAACTAGAAATATGACAATGGTTTCAAACATACTGTTTGCTGAAATACAAAAATGTATAAGGCATACAGTAGTCAACTTGCAGCTTCAACTTTCATGGTCAGTTTCAAGGAAGGACAGCTGTTTGCATGCAAGATTTTAACCAGCGTACAAAATCTAATGAAATTCCGTAAAACTATAAATTATAGCATGGCAATTTTGTAAATCATGTTAGAGTTATGGGACTTTATCATATGATCTTGAGATATTGATTTACATGCTTTAATTTGAAAGTCCAAGGAAGAGCCCACATCTTTGAACAGTCAAACCAAGCATACAAAAGAACAAATCTAAGAAAACTTATATAACAAGTACAAGAAGAGTGCAATAAAACTGTAGTAAAACATAGCATTTTTTAATCAAATATAGACAGAATCTAACTATATAATATCAAGCATCAAACAGAAGGACTATAACTGGATTATAATTGGTATAGCAGTTGATATACATGTAAGGATAGAAAGATTTTTTTCACATAGTTCACAAACATACCTTGTGGAGTAAAATGAAACTTTATTCCATGACTACGCATATGATCAAGGGCTGCACGTAGGTATCCCTGAGGTGTGGTGTTCCCTGAACTCTAGAAATGAATACATGTTTTATATAGAAGTATTTTCTATGTTATTGTATGCCATATCATGCTATGTCAGCTTTATACATTGTAGATCAATCTTAAAATGTACATTTAATCATTCAGGCAAACTGTTATGGAATATTCGATCATTTATTCATAGATATACACAGTTTGCTAATCATGAACAAACTCAAACTTATGAAAGAAATTTACATTTCAATGGCATCAATCATGATTTTTCTACAAAAAAAAGTTTTTGCATTAAATATATGCACTTAAAGAGTGCATTAAATTGATCCTAAATGGGGCAGCGATTCATCTGTACTACTGATCAAACAGCATTTAACAGCTGAATAGAGTTCTTCTTTATTCTAACCTGTATGTCAACCATTTAGCAAATCAATTTAACACCGATTCTAAAGATTCTCTCAATGACAGATCAATTAGATAGAAATCAGATGAATACAAATATGAATTATCAGAAGATCATGCGGAAAAAAATGGTAAAAAGATAATCGCTGCTCTAGTGTTTCACAATCAGATAAAATTAAAAGACAGTAAACATTTGTGACAAAATCGACGTCCTTCCATCACTTAACGGACAACTGAAGGAATGTACTTGACGCTTAATAGAAATTTCAATTAACTGATAATCTTGTAAATCTCTATTTTAAACCTTTTATCGCAAGTGTTTACTAACTTGTCGGGCCCATAAAAATTCTTTTCATTTTGCAAACAGACACCTTACAAAAGCAAAGGACTTAACGGCAATTTATATTTTACTTATAACAAAACTTCCATTTACAATCTATTATAATTTGAGATATAAATGTATCAAATCTCCGTACAGGTATATTTCACAAGCTTTAATGTAAATAATTCAACTCTAAGTTACATGATGGCAAAAATATCAGTTTTAATAGACAGCATTTCATACAAATTCGTAAAGCTGTCAAAATAATACACAATTAGTTGCCAGTTAAGTGTGTTAATATGTCCCATGCCGAAATAAAAGCTGTTTTACAATAGAAAATATTTATTCAGTAAAGTTCCAATATAATTATGACCATTCAATACACTGTAAGAAAGTTCTAAATATTGAGACCAAACACTTCAGTAAATTAACGATTGCCTAGTAAAATGCATACATGCCATGTTGCCTGAATTTTACAGGACACTTCTGAGTTTTATTATTTTATGATGTGAATTTTATAAAACTTGGCCCTTTTGAAAAAGGTCTCAGTAATACAATCAAATGCATTATTGAGGCCACTCTATACCTGTTTGAAGGGAGGTATCATTATAAAAAAGACCATATTGATATTAAGACCATTCTATGCCAGTCCAAAGGGTGGTCCTATTGCAGGAACTTTACTGTAAGAAGTTAATCAAGTTAAGGTAACATTGCCCTTCTTATAAATTCTATGTGCGAAAATCTTTTTTTTTCAAAGTTCTTGTTTATTATGTTTAGTTTGTATGTAATCATACATCATTTAGGGAAAGCTCTTAAAATTTTAAACAAATTCAACAAAACAAAATGATACTGCTCATAAAACAACAAAAATTGGGCCCACAATTAAGTGAAGCAGAATGCCTTACAGCCAGGGATCATCCAATTATACCAAATTCTGTCAGCATTTATAAGTAATTGTAACCTTGATGGGAGCAAGTCACAATGTTTTGAGATAAGGTCATAGAACAGATTGAGAGGCTTCTACCCAGTCACCATATACAAATTGTCATAGAACTGAAATAAAATGCAATAATATTTTGGGTGTATGAGATTTTCCCTAGCTGTAAGTCTTCTTCAAACACTGATGATGGACGAGAGACATTTTATTACATCTAGTGGCCTATTTTCTTCTCTAAACATAATAAACCAGATATAAGCTTTTGGTGATTTTGGGAACAAGATTTTTTTCAGTGATGGGGTGTGGCTAGTTGATTGGGATACTGAATTACAGTCTGTTTCTTTAAGTCCTCATAAAAACTATAAATGCATACCCTGACAGTTTGCTGCAAATTAATACTGGGATACAGCTTGTCAATAAGCTGGCACACAAGTCTTCCATCCTGGACGGTCGTCACTCCGGTACATGGTGTACCACCAACATCACTCAACACAGAGTTCACCCAGTTCAGGTACACCTACAGTGACATAAAATGAAACTCTGAACAATCCATTTTAAAGACGAAATTAAACACACACCAAAAGACATGAATTAAATACTGGTCTGATTTTTAACACAATGATTACCCACCTGTAAACTTCCACCAATCCATGGCTGCCTTTTCAGTTTCAAACAATTAAATATATATCCTTCCATGAGTAATCCTCTTGCTTCATTCATATCACAAACATATCACAGAGCACTGATATAATCATAGTTAAAATAGCTAATTTCATAAAAAAACCTTGTGACAATTTTTTTTTAATAAAAAAACCTTTGATATATTAATATTTTTTTATCTGCCCTGAATTCATTCCATTGAACAATTTTCTCATCGAGTGACATACATGCACTTTCTTACTAGCTCATAACTAAAAAATTAATTTCAGTTCACATAAATCAAGTCAAGTTTCAAATACCAAGTGGATGCTAAATATTAATTAAAACTCCACACTTAGTTCTATATTAGGATGGTATGTAAAGGTTACATGTAACATCATGATACACACTTCCATCCAAGTTTTTAATCAAACGTAAGCAGATGAAGTGAGGGTAACTTGGCAACAAATGACACCTGATGTTTGCGGATTAGTTTTACATCATGTTTTTGAGTTATTACCCATATGTAGCCGAACAAGTATATACTTAATTGATTTATAATGTAATGAAACTCTTAAAGTGTAATAAAATCTGGTAAACTCCTACAATACTTTCATTCATACACTGTTTGAAAAATGATTTTTGTTAACCACATTATATTGTCCAGCGAGTAGAGACTAATTATATTGCCAGTTTAGCAGCAATTTTCATCAATATATCCGGTATCTTGACGGAAACTATGTACTTGGGTCCACACTGGTGACATGTAACTATACAGCTAGTTCTGTCTAATAGATAGTATTAAGTGAATTATTAATGGCAATATTTTTTCAATGATTGTGCATTTAACACTTTATGTCAATAATCAGATATATAATGTTTTAACAAAATAAAATAGAACCAGTATTGCAGGACCAGAGAATAAAATACAGACTTGTCACTTCTTTGCATTCAAGATTAATAAGACGTGTTAGTAAATAAAAGATCTCAAAAGCTCTCAGATAGGTAGTATCATCAGCCTAAATTCTAAATGTTACTACAAGATTGGAAAACATGCTTTCTTTTCAAAAAAATACATGTAAGACTGACCTATTAAACAAACAAAATATTATTCGGAGTTAAGATGAACAATGTATAATTGGAAACAAGCAGTATGAACACAGTTAATACATATATCATTCAATTATTTTACGTAAGACTGATTTGTACAATATATCTGTCAAAGCAAAGATGCAATGCAAGTGAATAGAAATCTACTGTTTAAAATCATTCAGGTGACTAAGCATTACAATTTGCACATAAATTATTTTTATTGTAAGAATACAAGGCACCCAGCATGACCTACTCAAAGCATGCAACATTTGAACAGGAAATTCACACACATATTTTATGAAAGACTTCATTCACCCAGCAACCAGTCATTCAAACAAAACTGTAAAATTACTTACTTATATAACTTGTATTTGTTTTTCTTATATAATAAGGAAATTTAATGTCTCAGACATCTGGGAAAGTAACTGAATCCCTTACAATAGGTAGACAAGGAAAGCGAGAGACAGTGCAAAGGCTGTAATACCTTATAAAAATACTTCCTCACTCAATAATAGAAACTTTGTGATTTTTTATGGCCTTTCTTATAAACTGTAATAAAATGTGCATAAAACTGACACTCCAGGACGCTCACAAACTTCAAGGTATTGCTAGAGGTTCTGTAATGACCAATTTATTGCTACCTGTATCAATTATTGATGCTGTAAACACACAAGGCAATATTGCTACAGTCATGGAATTGATCTGATGAGATGCTGTGATTACTGACACCTCATAAAAATCCATACATCCCTGTACAACAACAAGTAACACAGGGGTATTGCAGTATTCTGTGTCTGCTTATTAATATCAAATTGACAAAGCCTATAATTAATTACTACATAACCACTTAATGTTACACTTAATGTCAGCATAACCACTTAATGTTACACTTTATGTCAGCAGGTGAAAAGCAGATTCAAATGTCTGAATCTGTCTAAAGTTTTTCCATGATTTTTTTTTATTTCACCTTAAAATAACTGTTGAATATTAAATAATTTCAACCTTAAAAGGAAAGATGTATCAACACTTTGCATGTCAAAATTTGCTGATGAGATTTTCTTACAAATTATTAAGTGAATTAATGTATTTAATAAATAAATACCATAAATCCACCCAGTAATAACTCAGAAAGATAACAGGTATTTGTACAGCAATAAAAGTACCTTTGCTAACCGTTACAAACCTAAACTGTCAACGTTATATTGAACTATTTACAATAACTGATTGATAAGACCTTTTATGTTAACTGCTGTGCAGAAACCAAATGTAATTCAGCAAGCAGTCAATATATGCCCATTTATATTTTAACAAAATTTGTTAGCATGTATACATTGCTCTATGTCAGTTGTAAATTTTCTCTTTCCTCCTTGACTCTCTCTCTTTCAGAAAGGCTTATATACTCTCACAAAACTCAAGAAAAGTATGTTTACTACTACTGAATTATTAAACAACAAAAAAATGATAGTGTTTTAGTAAAACAAGCCTGGTGTTAAAGTGATATATTAAAAAGCAATGTCAATGTATAATATGTCAAACCATGCCTAGCTGAAAGTGACATTCAATACAATGTTAATGGTACAACAACAATATGACTTTATTATGACATGCAGTAGGTATTGAAGCAGAACACAGGTTTACCTGGCGTCTACTCATTTTATCCACTTCAACACTCAGTCTGTCTTGGAATGTACTGCAGTATATATTATTCATGTGCAGAATGGAATGATTTAAATTGATAAATAAGACAGATTTTCATAGCAGATCACATTGTGTGTGTTAGTTTATAAATTTTACACATCACTACTAAAAGACAAGGTTTACTAGAAGTTGATTTCTTAAAAAATCAAACGTCTAGAAAAAATCCAGATGTATTTTCTTGCAAATAAGAAGTAGGTGCCTGCCAACAATCAAAGAAAAAATGAAGGATTTCTATAAAATCTTGTTCATTTGAATAATACTCTTGAACAGTTGAAGTTTTCTCATGTAAGAAATATTTTATTTAGTTTGCAAATTGGTGTTCTAAATTTCACCAAAAAATATATGTCAACTTCTATTTCATTTATCTAGCTCTACTTAAGATCTGGATTTTCAACCTACTTAAAATTTAATCTGTTTACTTTCACATGTCTAATCTTGTTTGTAAACTTACCGTTTGTTTAAAGTGCTAATTTAATTACTAAATTAATTTACACGCAACATCAAAATGAAAACTGACACACTATTTTGAATAAATAAATATTTTCTTTACCTGGAGAACTGACATTTTTGTTAAGCTATTCCATTTCACATCAAGCAGAATGTCTTCAATCAAGGGAAAGTGCAATTAGATCCCTTTCACTTTTCACAGTGACCCGCCATGTGTGACAACTAAGGACGCCGCGAAATACCTCGGACTTTGCCGTTAGAGTAATTGTAGAGCGGGAACCAATAATAGTTCAAGTTGCTAACAACTCGAAGCTAGGATACAGTCTTTGCAGGTGCTCTACTCTTGCGCATTGTGTGTAAAAATACTTCCGGTAAAAACGGGCTGTCAGCTACTGTCAAAACAAATGTGAATTGTAAGCTGTGGTACAATATTTTGAGCATTGAATGAGTCTAAAATATGATACGTAATTTAAAGCACTTCATTACACCACAAAGCTTTCCGCATTTACATATGATATCTTAGTTTTCTTCAAATCTGACCTGTCTTAGTCACAGCCAGCAGTGGAACCACTGCACCAGTCTAAACACACTGAGACAGTGAAGATTGTCAGTGGCAGTGCCACAGTGGTAAATTGAAAACTGTAAAATGAAATCAATATTTGTTTAAAGTTTCCTAAATACGACTGACACGCAATTAGTTTGGCTATAGTTAATTAGTTTGATTACATGGCAAGCCCGCAGTTCTGCTTGTTGCACTAGTCAGGTATGCAAACGTGCATACATTAAACGAGACTCCAGTGCTGAAAGGTGCTTGGTCTATTCTCGTCATCAATATATATGTCATGATGCATGTAATGATAAACCAATTCAGTCAAAGGGTATTACTTGGCTTTTATCGTTGAACTGTATACAGCTTTAGTTTAAAGGCAGTAGCTAGAGTTACCGTACAGTAACTGTAGTTTTGAGAGGCATGGAAGTTTCGTATCTCTAGAAAATCATATGGGGGTTGGCTGTTGTTACGGAAGTTTTTACTAAGGCGGTAAATTGTACAGGAGTTATGATCCATGATGCGGTACTCAATGCACTGCGCTTTCTTTAACTTTCTCAGTTACAGCTTGGTCAGGGCTTCGCAATAACCAAAGGAAGAAATGCCAAAAAAAGACGCGATGATCTACCATTAGCTTGTAATCGAAACAAAATAAAAATGAACATTTTCACATTTATAATAATTGTTATGTTATTCGTACAATCGGCAGTAATTGTTTCGCTCTTGAAGACGTAAACTCCGCCCCAGCAATTAATCGTGGGCTGTGATTGACAGATGCCGTGTTTGGTCAGCGTAATTGACTGAGCTTTTTTTTGAAATGATACCATAATTAGGCCAATTAACAACATCTAATGGCGGCATAATTTTACTTCAATTACCTAAAAATATTAATATGGCACGATTGTTGTTTGAAGATCCAAACATCTAGCAGGTAATTTTGTCTATCTATTGACGTCCTTTCAAAACTGTGAATGGCGATTTTAGAACTTGATTTTAATGTCTCGCCGGTAAAAGATGTTCATGTAATGAGTATATGCAAGTTTTGGTGTAAAGTGGATTTGAAACCATCGCACACATTGTACTTGTCGGCTGATATGGTAGTAATTTGTTTCATTTTGTCATGGCCCCCAAATCTAACAACGTGCGTTCGAGGTGTTTGAAAGCACAGAATTGCTTCCAAAAAACAAAACTTTAAGGTTGAAAAGATATGTTATTAAAAAAAAAAATTTTCAGTCTGAGGGGAAGGTAGGCGGGGCCCTTTGGGAGGGAAATTTTTAGTCATTTTGCCAAAAAAGGGGACTTTTAGAAAATGTATAAAATATAGATCTACTGTGTAAAATGTAATAAAGAACAAAATCTATCAAGTTTGTTAATGACATTATTCTTTTGCCAATTATTTATTTTTTTAAAATCTTTTTGAACACCGTTTTCACTGAAAAAATAACAAAAAATCGCGAAATTAAGTGACAAACGAAAATGGGCTATTCGGCTTGACTATTTCACATATAAGGTATCAAATATCTGCAAAAAATGATTCTGAATCGTTTTCTTTTTTTTATGAAAACTTACACGTTTTTTAATAGTTTTGGCCATTCTTAAATAAATTAAAGATTTTTCAACATTTTGACGGAAAAACACTGTAAATAAATTACAATAAAAAGTATAATATGTTGTTTTGTAAATGTATGTTTTAAGTACTTGTTATCTTATGCACTGAATAATTCAGATCTTTGGTCAAAATAAAAAGTTTTTTGCAGACAGGTTCTTCATTTTCATTTTTTAACATTAGTAAGGTATTTGATGATGATGATGATTGATGATGATGAAACGATGATGATGTCCCACGTTGTCCAATAGGTTCGCACTAGGACTCCATAAAATTTTCACAGGGACTTCCAAATCCAGTTGCCTTGGAGTCAGGACTTCCTTAATTTGAAACTTAGTGGAAGCCCTGCTTGGTATTACCAAAAATTTGGTTTGAATTCAGTTTTCAGTATTTACTTTTGGTATTCAGTGTAAAGGGAAGTAACGGCTTTGAAGAGCTCAAAATAAACTATTGGTTATTGCTATTTTCATTAAGAAATATTGATTAACCAATCATTGTGCATGATTTAACTATAATTCAGTAAGCTTCCTCAAATATCAGCCAACTCTTGTTGAATTGAAAAGTGCATCAGAAAAGTATCTGTTGCGAGTTATGCAATAATTTGGTTTCTATATATAGGCGGCAATGAAAATAGTATGAAAATCATCTGCAAATTGCAGCTAATTACTTTTATAATAATAAATTTTTAAGACAACTTGTTAAATTCAGACTTTATATCCTTTCAACTTCTTGGAACAATAAATGTATCGTATCTGACAGTTCAGAAACATATCACAACTATGTATTGTGATACGTATTGTACGTGAGAAAAGTGTATCATTGCACCTCTAGTAATATCTTGTAAACTTTAATAATATGCCAGCTATAGTGAATAAACCGATCTGTCCAGTTAATTTTGCCCCTCACACACTTTTATTCTAGACTAGTTATGCTTTAGAAGTAATATTTTGAGGAGCATGCATATATATATGGAGCCGATAATCGCTAAGTGAACCAGTTGGGCATCTTCTGAACTTGTTCTTGAATAGGACAGCACTTATAATTTTATTAGTTTTAGTGTTCCAATAACATTGGTCAATCGAAAATGACGTTTTTACATAATGGAAGTTTTATGCCAAGAAATAAGACAATGAAAACTGCAGAGGAATATGAAAAAATATATATATTGTTTCTGACTTGCATACACAATGTGACAATAGTCATCATAAAAAATGCAACTTGTGTTTTATCTGTTTGTAGAGAATGGCTCCTAGTTGATCATCAGACATAAACCTAAAAAGGTTGTCATGGCAACCATAGCGATGGAGGTGGATGTAAGGCCAAAGATCTTGATAGGCAGTAGAGATCCAAGGCCTGCCTATAAACATCCACAACATAGTAATAAAGCATTTGAATACTTCAATATCATGAGGAAGTAAGTGTTGCTAACCATTGTTTTGTTATTTCAAAGAAATTGTCTCAATATCAAATTATTAAGTATGATTTCATTTTGAGGAAGGAGAAGTGGATTATTTTCCTGATGTCCAAAAATCAGTAGCTCAAGAACCTTTATACAGCATACACTCTTCAAACTGCACATGGTGGGTTTTTTTTAAGAAGTGAGTGACCGCTATAGATTTGGAAACCATTGGGTCAAAGTTCCCACTTAATTGACATTTGAATTGAAATTATTTCTGGATGGTAATTCTTTGTACAGTTTTCAAATTTAAAGAGATGGTTGCTTGTGAGTTGTGACAATCTGATGACTTCATTTAATTTTTAGGTCACTCCAGCAGAGGTCAAGGTCAAATAGACCTTCATATTCATTATTGCTCTGATTGACTCCTTCTATATTACTGATTGCAAACAGAGATGCATTGGTGTTTTCCTAACAGCTCTTGTTTTTTCACATGTATCATTTTGGTATGTTGGACTGACTTTGAAATTGAAGATATTCAAATGATATATCCAAATGTCTGTCATATAACTTGTTTTTTTTATTTTTCAGGCAAGATATTTTATGTGATGTGGTACTGGTAGCTGACAGCATTGAAATACCTTGTCACAAAGTAGTTTTGTGTGCATGTAGTCAGTATTTCTACGCAATGTTTACTGGTGATCTTGCTGAGGCAAAGGCTGACCGAATAACCTTACAAGAAATAGATCCAGCAGCATTAGTGTTACTGATAGACTTTGTTTATACCTCAGAAATTCAAGTTACTGAAGAAAATGTGCAGGTAAAACTATTCCACATACATGTATGTTTTAAATATGAAAAAATGGAATTGAAATTTCCTTATTAGGAGTGCTGTGCTGCTTATGCCATTTGAAGTGGCATAAAACCAGGGCTTCCTAGCTCCTCTGTAGTGTCAACAGATGAGACAAACTCTGAATAGTGATACACAAATTTTAAAGTTGGTGACATAAGTTGTGTTAACTTGACCCAGAGGTGGAAGTATTTTACTGCAGATCAAGAAATTCAGTATCTGTTTAAAATGTGTTGGAAGAGAGTGTCAAGGCAATAAGGAGACCTACCATAAAAGACTGACCATTGAGTTGGAAAGTTTTGTCGTTCTTCTAATGTTTATTTTGTCTGTCCTATGGAAAAATGAATAAGCTTCTTGAGAGAAGAGAAAATGTACATGCACAATGTACCTATTACAGAACAGTTTGTAGAACTTCAGAAAAATTTCAGTTTTTAAGAATTTTGTAGCAATTGTATTTGATTCAGGAAACAAGAGTGTTTTAAATACAGATTATTTTTTATTTCAGACTTTACTGCCGGCAGCTAACATTCTACAGATGACAGAAGTGCGTGATGCGTGTTGTGAATTTCTGCAATCTCAGTTACATCCTTCTAATGCACTGGGCATCAAAGCATTTGCTGATCTTCATGCGTGTACAGAACTCTTTAATTATGCTAACACATACTGTGAACAGCATTTTACGTAAGTGCTACTTTATGTTGTACATTGGATAAGCTCATGAAATGGTTTATTTCTTAGTAATCTATATTTAAAAGAAAAACATAAATTTCTTTAGTGAACATGAGTCACCACCCAAAATATTTATTTAATTGACTGGTGTCATAACACACAGTGAGAGTCACCACACATAAATTTCCTTAAAGTCATACATTTTTAGCTCACCTGGCACAAAGGCCAGAGGAGCTATTAGGGATCGCTTTGTCCGTCCGTCCGTCCATTCAGTCACACAAACTTGAACATGGGCCAATCTTATCCTTTCTTAGGATTTCCTTGCATTAAACTTTACAATTGTAAGTTGTTATGACAAAAAGGTCATCATGCCGAAATTCTGGTTTGTAGGTCAAGGTCATATTTGACAGAGTTATGTACCTCTTTTCTACTGAAACCACGCCTAAAACTTAAATTTAGCTGTAACTTTGCCATTTCTTAAAATTTCTTCATCTAACTTTCAAATTGCATTGCTTATGACCTTAGGGTCATGATTGCCGGCCAAATTTCACATAGGTCAAGGCCATGTATGAAGAAAAACCCTTAAACCTCTTATTCTTAGACACAAGCTATAACTTTGCCATTTCTTAAGATTTGGCTTTATCAAACTTTCCAAATTGTATTGCTTATGGCAAAAGGGTTGTGAATCCCGCCTAAATTTTGTACATTAAGGTCATATTTGACAGAGTTACTTCCCTTTTTGTACTTAGATTTTGTCACTTAAACTTTATGACCCCTGGCTATAACTTTGCTATTCCTGAAGATTTCTTGACCATAACTTTCAAATTGTATTGCTTATGACATAAACGTCATCATGGCCAAATTTTGTAGACAGTCAGAGGTCATATTTGACAGAGTTATTTAGCCCTTTGTTGTACTTAGATTTTGTCATTAATTGTTTATCCTAACCAAGTTTATAGCCAAGGTCGACACAAGTGTTCTACTGATCACCCATCTAGTTTTGTATATAAGTCACAAAGCATTAATTTCTGTATAAGACTCAGTCCATCACAATAACATCATAGCAGACTAAACAGAGACCAAATAGGCTGGAATAAATTTGTGTAAATACAGAAATATCTAGTATCAAGTATATAATAACCATGATATGTTATGTTTTTACAGAGAGCTGTATCACTATGATGAATTTCTGTCACTGCCAGCACTTAATGTATGTAAACTGATCTGTAGTGATAGATTGACTGTCACAACAGAAGAACAGGTATCTAAAGTCCACTTTGATTTCTGTCATTGCCTTAGTAGATTGTATTTATTAACATTGAGTTACAAATCATTGCTTTACATTTAATATTAGATTTTGTGTATAAAGTAGCCTTGTGTACTAGAATCTGAGAAGGCCTAAGATAATCAGTAAGAATGTTGTCACCTGGGGTCTGAGCGATATGGTACATGGTGTCAGCTCAGACCTTAAACAGCTTAATTATAACAAACAAAGATGGGTAATATCTTTGGAGTCACTAGCCAGTAAAAATTATTGAAATCATCTTAAACAAAAGAATTGTAATGCAAAGTGTAACCATTAATTTATATTGATAGCGATAAAGTTGATAAACTGTTACATCTGTGTACACAGTACTGTATATCTGTAGTGTGTGGAAAGAATACATTGTTAGATTCTGTTTGTGTAATGCATTGCAGGTATTTGAAGCAGTATTATCCTGGGTGAACCACGACATAACTAACCGACAGGAACTGATATCACAGCTGATAGAGAACGTGCGTCTGCCTCTCATGACGCAGGAATATCTCGTTCAGCGTGTGGAAGAGGAACCGCTCATTAAGTCAAACAGTCGATGTAAAGATTTTCTCATAGAGGCCATGAAATATCATTTACTTAAAGGGGAACAAAAGGCAATATTTCAGACACCTAGAACTATACCAAGAACTCCACTGGGTTTGCCAAAGGTGAACATTTTGCTGTTTTCTTCTATATAGTTATAGTGTCATTTGTTTTCACATGTGTTAAATACTGTTACTGTTTAAATGTAAATAAGAAATACTGCTCTCTTTATACATGATGGAGGCCTATCGTTTGCGGTAAGTGTAGTTTGACAGTATAGAGCGTTATTTAAGGGATGACTAACTGTAAACAGAACATACAGTCACAGTTACTTTAGTCTTTATAGGAATGTAAACATACAAAAAACTGTGATGAATGACATATTGTCAGTGCCATGATAAAACAGGGCCTGCAGACATTTGTTTTACATTGTTCAGTAATGTTCAATTGAAATAATCATAAGTTTTTTGGTACCCTTTTTAAATGCAAATCAATGACAAACCCGTAGCCACTTTAGGGTAGCCACTACTGGTATATTTTCTTACACAGAAACCTAACTATTACTTTGTAGAGCAATTTGAAATTATACTTAGTACTTACTTAAAAGTATATTGTTTAAAGATCAGAAGTATATTGTAAGTTCAAATTTATGCAGAAAAGCTAGTTTTTTCGTGTTTTGTCCAAACGTCTTTTTCGCATGTGTCATTGGTCATATAAATTATATATAACACTTTAATTAGATAAAACACTCTAAACATTATCATAGACTTGATATTTCTAACCTTATAGTCTGCCAATGGCATATCCAGATTCATGTACATTTTTTAGCTCGTCTGATTTTTTAAAAAAATGACGAGCTATTGTCGTCACTTGATTTTCGTCGTCTTCGCCGTTAGGTTAAGTTTTGCGTTTAGGTCACTTACATGGAAACTATCAAAGCTATCACTTTGAAACTTGGAAAGCTTGTTCATCTAATACCCTTCTTCACATTGTATGCTAAAGATGCTGAGTCTGACCTGTTTTTTTGGGTAAAAAACATGAATTTTGATTGATTTTGGTTGATTTTGAGAATTGGACATAGCTTCTTCATTTTTTGTTAGATTGATTTCAAATTTTTCTCAAATAATAAATGGATAATGTACTTCAACATATCAAACGGGGTTTTGAGTTATACATTTGGGGGGGATATTTTAATATTTTTGGACTTTGTAGTTTTTAGCTAGTCTGATTTTTTTAAGTTTTGCGTTTAGGTCAGTTACATGCAAACTATCAAAGCTATCACTTTGAAAGTTGGAATACCTGTTCACTATCAAATGTGCAATAGAATGAAGGAAGAGTTTTACAAGTTACATAACCCTGTCATGTATTTTGACTGGGTTATTGCCCCTTCTTAACTTAGAAAGTTTCACACACACAATATTTTTGTAATAGTGAACATAATGCAACCAAACTTAGTTTAGTGTATAGGAAGTATTTATGAATATTTTTTAAATTGGATTGTGTTTTGGGGCTGCTGGGGTTAAGGTCACTGTTACTAAAAATAGGAAAACCGTAATATATTCAATATCTTTAGTTACAGTTGACATAATGTAACCAACTTTTGTTTGTAGTAAGTATTTAAGAAGATCTTTAATGGGGTTGTGTTTTGGGGTTCCTGGGGGTCATTGTCAAGGTCACTGTAACTAAAAATAGAAAAACAATAATATGTTCAATTTCTTTAGTTACAATTGACATAATGTAACTAAATTATTAAGTGTGTAATATATATAAATGAACACTTTTATTGGGATTGTGTTTGGGGCTCATGGAGTCAAAGCTCAGGATTTTTTTCTAAAAATAGAAAAATGGGACAAACACAATATCTTTAGTTGCAGTTGAATAATTGTGACCAAACTTATGTCTAGTAATTATCATGAAAACCTTCTGTGGGATTGTGTTTCGGGGTCAAGGTCAAGGACACTGTTACTTAAAAAAATGGTAATAAATAAACGGTAAAAGGATAAAATCAGACGAGCATCAGGCACCCGTAGGCGGTGCTCTTGTTGTATATGTACTGTTATCCCTGGACAGGTGATGCTGGTAATTGGAGGTCAGGCTCCAAAAGCTATACGTAGTGTGGAATGTTTTGACTTCAAAGAAGACAGATGGTATCAGCTTGCTGAGATGCCGTCTAGGAGATGTAGATGTGGTAAGACTTACTGTCTCTTACTGTCTTATTTCTGCATATTGTTTTATATATCATGTGTATGAAATCTTTTGCTATTATCAGTTTTGTCCATCCTTTGGCTTACCCAAGGACACTTCAATTTTTGTTGAGATGTGTGCTATCTTTCATCAAAGTATACATTCAGTCAAAATTGACAGAGTAAAACTGGGACACTAAAACCACAGACCTCAAGTACATTTGCAGAGAAAACATTACATCCCAGTTGGGTCAAGGTTGTTCTTTAGCCATTTTGAAAACAATCAAGATTTCTGTTAAAATATCAAGATTTTGTTTATAGAAAAATACCTATTTTTTACTTATTTGCAATATACTTGTATTTCAGACTACCCTTCTTTCAAAATATATTTTGTCAGCCGTCAGGTCTACGAAGAATTAAATTAAAATATTGCACTAAAAAAAAGATTTTGATTTCATGTAGACAAGACAATGAACAGTTTTGTCAGTATAAAGTCAAGGTCACATTTAGTGTTACCTTGTATTTGAAATTTGAATTTATCGTTGTATTTCTAGGTGTGGCACTTATAAATGGGTTAGTTTACGCTGTCGGGGGTTTCAATGGGTCATTAAGGGTTAGAACGGTAGATATGTACGACCCATTAAAGGATGTGTGGACTGCATGTCCCAGTATGGAAGCAAGGCGGAGCACACTGGGTGTGGCTGTACTCAATGATCTCATCTATGCTGTAGGAGGATTTGATGGTGCTTCAGGTAAATACTATACATGTACAATTAGTACTAAAAACCATGTAACATTTGGAGACAAGTTAGGAAGAAATCAATGAACACTGTTTATTTGTGTAACAGTAAACATCAATATCTCCATTATTATATTTGTGCACTAAATGTGCAGTACAAAGGAATTCTGTTTTTATACAAGGATATTATCAAAACTGGAAATCGATTAATTTTGCAGTGCAGGATGTACAGATAAACTGATAATGAGAAATTTGATTTCCTGAAAAGACCCAGCTTATTGTCTTTAGTTATGATTTAGAAGGAAGTGTTTTTACCTGATGTTCATTACCATGTAGTAGAGAAGAGTTTGTCAGTAAAACTCTGTGACCAAGGTATGTGACTAAGATCTCTCTGCTATGTGCCTGTCTTCCTTTTAGTCTGAATGTGGAATAATGTGAAGGGGGTGTAATTTCAATAAAATATGCTTTATAATTTCAGGTCTGAATTCAGCGGAATGTTTTGATGTACGATGTGGGGAATGGAGAATGATAGCACCCATGAGCACTAGAAGGAGTAGTGTAGGGGTCGGAGTTCTCAATGGTACACTTTCTTATTGTTACTCCTAGGCTGTATTCTTTACATTCACATGCCTCTTGATTCAAAGGTTACCTGAACTTTTTATGTTGATAACTGAGACTTTAAATGCTTTGTGTAACTAAGTTCTTGAAATGAGACTAGCCTGGCTGTTATTTAAGAATAGATGCAACAAGCTCAAATAAAATCTATTATATTGATTGCTATGGAAGCTGTCTGTATGTTATAAATGAAAAAAAAAGATAGTGGGAATTACAATTCATGATACTGATTTAAGACATTATTTATACAAGAAAAACCTGACTAGAAAACAAAGATTTCAAACTCAGTAAAAATGAAATATTTTAATATACATGCAGGCAATCTGAACACAAGATTTGTTATTGTCTTAGAAGCATTTCAGGATAGAATAGATATATAACTTATGAGGATGTAACAAGAATTTCCTTATTGGTTAGTGTCACAGTCTGAAAGATTGAAATAAAATAGGATCTCTTATGTTTTCCATAATTTTGTTGTTATCAGGTTATGTGTATGCAGTAGGTGGGTATGATGGCTCATCTAGACAATGTCTCAGTTCAGTAGAGCGCTACAATCCTAGTGACGATACCTGGTGTATGGTCGCGGAAATGTCTTGTAGGCGTAGTGGAGCAGGTATTTTAGAGTTATAATATTACTAGTTATAATGATTATGTAATACCATAATAAACACTAAATTATGCAAGACACTAGTACGGTTACAAAGTGTTTGGAACACGAAAAAAATATTTTTTTTATCTACCACCCAGTCTTTTTTTTTGTACTTTCTCAAGGTTGATCTGATATCAATATTTAATGGGTAATTAATAATAAAGTAATTTAATTAAAGTAATTTCAGCTGTATTTGTTTTCTGTTGCTGTAATCATTGTTGGTACCCAGCAGAATTAAATATATAGCTGCTCAAATAAATAACCAAAATTTAGGAAATTTAGTTGTTGTATTATCCCAATGTTTGTAAGGACTGGGAAGTAAATATTCTAAAAGATACCAGTGTATCACTGTTTAGAATTTGAACTTTAACCACTGTGTCTGAATTTCGCGTTTGAATTGAGTTTAGAATTATATGTTGAATTTAAGTTATGTGTATGACAATATATTACATATATGTATTTCCTTGTTGTGGTAGGTGTTGGTGTGGTAGATGGTTTGTTATATGCAGTGGGAGGACATGACGGTCCGCTTGTCAGGAACTCTGTGGAAATGTATAATCCAGAATCTAACACATGGACACAGCTCGGAGATATGCACAGTTGTAGAAGGAATGCAGGTAATTTTCAAAAGTATCATCTCTTACATACTGAGAAAGTACCTATAATATATCAGTAAAGGTTTGGTTGGTCCTGTGACTGTCATAGGACTAGGTGTCATATGCAGCAGCGAACCCGAGACAAAAGTTTGCCTAGTTAATTGTTACGTGCTGTACCGATTTACTGAAAAATTCTCACGAGAGGTTAGGTAGTAGTTTGTAATGGCCGACCTGAGGTATTGATAATAAGCTATAACATACATGTTTACAGGTGTGGTGGCTAATGGTGGATTCTTGTATGTTGTTGGAGGAGATGACGGCTCATCGAATCTCGGTTCAGTGGAGTGCTACGACCCCAAATTGAACACTTGGACATTAATGACATCTAGTATGATGACAGGTAGAAGTTATGCAGGGGTCACTGTTATAGACAGGCCTACGTACTAGTGCTTACACCAACATACTCACAACTGTGTCACCTGTGTCATTGATCCAACCAACATGGTTAGCACAAATGCGAACACTAGTCTTGTGGCAGACGTTAACATTCTGTATCACGTTTTGTTGGATGTAAGAAGTCATGCTACTCAAATAGCAAGTGTACAGTGACCTTGGTGTAGCCATATTGGTAAAGCTACAGTTGACACTGCCCATGATGTATTGGTTGTGATAAGTTATGGATTCTTTTCATCTTCTGCGGGACTAATTCACTACCATCTGCATTTCTACATGAGCATCATCACCTTTTTACAGTGATATTCTGTGTGATAGTGGGGAAAGAAATCTGATATCTGGTTATACATTTCATGTTTGTAAAAGGAAAACAAATTCAACCTTCTTCTAGGGATGTTCTGTTACTTTTGACTGTTTTTCTCGCTGGGTTTGTATCCCCTGAGAAAACCGGTGTATTGGTATGACTGATGTAGTATTATTGACATATCACATAGGAAACTAGCGTCTAGTCCTGAAATACACAGTATTTTATTACTAACAACCAGCTGTGGGATTTGCCGGGTAAAAATGAAACCAGCACCTGTCAAAGCCCAAATTTAGTCCAAACTAAGTGAACAAGAAGTTTTCACCACTATTTGCCTTTGCCAAAGCAGTATTTAACTTACACTTGTAAAGCCATTTCTGTCTCAGCTTACAACAGGGAGAAGTTTGACAACTTCTCCAAGCCTCCCACTATACCAGTCCCAGAAAGTAGACAGATGTATGAAGACTTCAATCTGCAATATGATATTTGCATCTTGTTATTTGCTGCCTTGCTAACAAGTAGTAAGGCAGTCTAGAGGTAAATACATGGATATGGTTTAGCAGATTCAGTCTAAATGTCTGTTACTGGCTATTTAGTTACAGCTTAGAAAGATTTGAACATTCATTTTGAATAGAATAATTGTCTCAGCTTTTTATTGGCATTTTAATACTATCCATTTCTCATACAGATTATTGCCAAGATAGTAGCTGCAAGGAGAAGAAAAGTTATCATGAATGCAAGTAAATTATAAAGTGTGACTTTGATCAAACTTTGTGTGATAAAATACCTGCTTCATTGTTTAATCATTTTCTTCCAAGCTTCATTGTTTACGCATTTTCTTCCCAGCTTCATTGTTTAAACATTTTCTTCCCAGCTTCGTTGTTAAACATTTTCTTCCAAGCTTCATTGTTTACGCATTTTCTTCCCAGCTTCATTGTTTAAACATTTTCTTCCCAGCTTCATTGTTAAACATTTTCTTCCCAGCTTCATTGTTAAACATTTTCTTCCCAGCTTCATTGTTAAACATTTTCTTCCCAGCTTCATTGTTAAATATTTTCTTCCCAGCGTCATTGTTTCAACATTTTCTTCCAAGCTTCATTGTTTAAACATTTTCTTCCCAGCTTCATTGTTAAACATTTTCTTCCCAGCTTCATTGTTAAACATTTTCTTCCCAGCTTCATTGTTAAACATTTTCTTCCCAGCTTCATTGTTAAATATTTTCTTCCCAGCTTCATTGGTAAACATTTTCTTCCAAGCTTTATTGTTTAATCATTTTCTTCCCAGCGTCATTGTTTCAACATTTTCTTCCAAGCTTCATTGTTTAAACATTTTCTTCCCAGCTTCATTGTTTAAACATTTTCTACCCAGCTCCATTGTTTAAACATTTTCTTCCCAGCTTCATTGTTAAACATTTTCTTCCCAGCTTCATTGTTTAAACATTTTCTTCCCAGCTTCATTGTTCAAATATTTTCTTCCCAGCTTCATTGTTTAAATATTTTCTTCCCAGCTTCATTATTCAAACATTTTCTTCCCTAAGTTGGCCAAAACGTGTATACAAATGATATTTTCTAGGCACATAAAGATCCGGTTTGATAGATTTGCAATACTGATTCAGTTTACATGTGAAATTGCAGCTGTAAGGGCTTGAATTGAAAAATTGAAGTATTTGTTTTGTTTGTTTAAAATATATGCCTGAAAACACTTGTTCGAGATGATAGAAAGTTCATGTACATTTAACTGAAAGGCATACAAACACATTCTTGAATATCTCATGTTTTGTGTATAGATCCACAGGATTCTCAACAGCCTCAGGTCTAAGACCTATGTAACTAAGTTGGGCAGATATTGTATATCGTACAGTTTTCAAATACGCTAGCACGTTTTCTTGTATGTTAGCTCAATAGAGCAATAATTGCCAAAATTAGTGTGTTCATAAAATAACTACATGTATATGTAAGACTTCGGCAGTGTGGTTGAGGAAGGATGGTCTGTTAATTGGTTCCTAGGAGTTGCCCTACTCGTGTTTCTGCGACTAGTCTGAACAAGGTGAAATTACCTTTGAAATGTATGTTATGTAAATTGGGGTATAAATTGGGATGATTTCATTTTCGCTAATTTTGGTGAATTACACATGTTGTGGAAATTTAACTTCACATAGATTCATAATTAGAACATTCTCGTTTTGCAGATTTTGAGTTCATCTTCTATCAAATTGTGAAATTTTTGTCGCACAAAAACTTTTCTTTTTACAGTATTGGTTGAGGGTATTGCAGGTTAGTTTGGACATGGAATTGGGCTGCAAATATCTGTCAGTAGACTGCATCCTTCAACTCACTTTCGGCTATTTTTCGATGTTTGTTTTTGTTTTAATATGATACTGTTATGCTACATTTTTATTCCAGTATGAAGTAACTTACATTTTTGAAGAAAGCCATGACAATCACTGACCGCTTAAGCAAAATTTATAAGCAAACTATATACAGTGTAAGTTGGCTTTCTTCTTTGCATAGAGATCTCAGATATGTCCCTTTCTTATAGTTTCAGTGTCATAATATATTAGTTATTTTGGGGTATAAAGTAAAATTTGTAAAGATAAAAGATGTGTTTTGGTGTTAACAGCTGTGAGAACCTGTTCCCATTTATGTATTATATTAGTGTCTTACATGAGCATGCGGTTCAGATAGAAATATCCGTCACTGAGGGTAACTGTTTTGGTGGGAACGAGGCTCTGCAGATTTCCTGCGAAACAGTTACTCGAAGTGATGGATATTTGCATCTGAACCAAGTATCTCATGGTAGAAACTTTTTCTTGCATACCATCTTGCACTTTGAAATAGATATTTAAATTCAAACTTATCGAAATGATGCATTTTAATATAAAAACAAACGTTATTCAGATGCTGTGTTTGGGAAAGTGACGTCACATTGTTTATAACGTTTCGTCACAAGTAATTCAAGCGAGTCGTCTTACATGGAGGGGGTGTAAAATGAGATTTTCCAGCACTGGTAAAAACTGCAGATATCCCCATCTGGTATGCAAGAAACAGGATTTATTAGAATACATAAGATCCCTGGTATTAATAAAAACTTGTTAAATGGCGGTGATGAGCGTTAGATGGTAACTGGAATGATAAACCTGTGTAAGCAGGAGGATTTTAGCAAGAGTGCAAATGAGTGCAGGTCATTTCTGTTCACTGTGTTGTTTATTATATGCCTTTTTTTGGGACTAATTTTTCATTTAATACTATATCAATCATGAAAACTTACAGTTAGCTGGTATCTAATTAACAGTTAAAATTACATGCAGAGACATTCTTGATTAATGTCATAATTATGAAGTCACAAGCATGCAAAAACGTACGTATCTTCCCTGTAGATCTTCCTCGCAAATGTTCTAGAATATCATTAAATTAATTATATTGACACCGTACGAGGGGCATCCCAAAAGTACTGAACTTTTGCTCTTACTCAAAGATTATTGGTAATACATCAGTGAAATATAGTTGCATCTTTTATGCTTGTGCCACCCGAATATGAGTGCACAAGATACAGTTGACTTTATAGACAATCTGCTAATCAATTCCAATGTTTGTGTTGGTGTCTTACCAAGTTCACAACAAAACTTGATTACTGCGGATCTGCTGACATAATTTTTGTCAGATATTTCAATTTGCTGCTATTCAATTTTTACCCACTGTTTACTAACAGTGACGATATTAAAATTTAGTGAGCTTGTGTGTTTGGTGTTGTCTAACATACACACTCAAGCTGTTGAGACCCTACTGGCTGCAGCATGATATGGTTGCTATAGCAACATCAAAAATTATGTTTGGTGTCATCAGTAATACTGTCGGTTATGGAAATGGAAGATAACATATGAAACTGCATTGGTGCCAAATATCTTTTTAAATGAATAGATAATAAAAATGTGATAGCAAAAGTCTCAATACCTAATGTCTGGGATGCCCCTGGTGCAAAGAGATTACAGTAGCTATTTAAGGAAATGTAACCCTAAGAGAGCAGTTTATCTCGGTGCACAGTTCTGTTACCTATGTATCACATGACTGACACGCGATGCCCAAATTATTCTGTGAATTATAGGCTTTGAATTGTCAGATATTGACCAAATTTGTTCCATCTATACTATGACTTGGTTCGTCTGTTAATCAAGTGTTTAGATTACTATCATATTACCACAAACCTATCAAGCATATCTTGCAACAATTTTAGCACCCTTGTCATTTCTTTACATGAATGTAATGCTGGCATGTGTTGAGTCATATGTGTGTTAGAAATACATGTACCAGTATTTGGTCTCTGTTAATAGAATGTGGCTATGTACAGTCTGTATGCACATTTATATGTTGTTTGTTAGAAACTTAATTCTGTTAAAGGGCAATGTTGTGCTTGGCATTGATTTGTGATATGTTAATTTATATTCTATGAAATAAATTATGAAAACTTGAGTTTGCTGGATTTATTATAATTACGTTGAGTTACGTCTTATTTTTCACTAGCCTAATAATGTCAGATTAACGGGACTGAGTCTTTGTTTTATACTGTATTATTTAAGCCTGAATGTGAAGAAAAGCTAGAAGCTTATCAGACACTCTTTTAGTCCACTTGCTGGAAAAACAAGTACTGGTGTCATATGAGGAGGTATGGCTGTGACTCTAGTGGTGCTCGAACCCCTTCCTCCGGGATGACTGAGTCTTTGGCAATATTAAATTACCCAAAGAACAAATATAAAACTAAAGCTATCAAGGTTGGAGAAAATCAGCTATCAAGTACAAGAGGTATATAGTTTTATCTTAAAAATCAGATGTAGGGGACCTAACTCTTGAGAACAAATTTAACCTTGACTGTTTCTATTAATTTCTTGCTTCGGAACAAAAGATTCGACAGGATGAAGAAGGGCATAAAATCTGAAAAATCTGAAACCCTGAAAATGGAGCGTAACCTTGCATTTTAACAACAAACTTCTGTAATGTGTAATACAATACTGAGTTGCCTAATTACATTGAACAGCGCATTTTCTTTTACAATATTGAAGTTGCACAGCTAGGAGGCATTATAGTTCTATAAATACCAGAAAGTGTCCTAACATGTAATTTCATTTAACTGCATAATCGATCTGTAAAGCTGCATGCAAACTGGATTGTAAAATCTGTAAAACAATATCTGCAGTTATTTAGTGCGTTTGTTTAAGTGATTTATGAAATACAATTGTAATACTATACATGTTTGTAAAATGTTGTTAATAGAGGCCCTCTTACTGACTAAACAGTAGAGGGAACAATAATAGTACCAGAGACAGGTATTTGAAGCAATTTTATTGTCACATATTTTTATGATACAGGTTGAACAACATTGAGTACAACATTAAGTAAAAAATTTTAAGGGTAAATTTCAAAGTGAAACACTCGGACATAACTTTAAGAAACATTGAGAAAAACTTATGACCAAATGCATCGAAACCGAGAAATCCTTTTCACGAAAACATGAAAAATCATGTAACATTGGAGATACCTGTATTTACATAGTGAATGCAGAGTTACAGCCTTCGGGCTTGTATAAAGAATTTAACAGTACATACAAAGTAGTTAAGTTATCTATGTATATGTTTAAAATGTCAACAAGCTAAATTGTACTTAAATTATCCTTATTACTATAGGTTATCTTATATTTTAGTCACAAATTAGTGCAAAAGGAAAAACAGCTACAGGTTGTTGTCAGAGTTGTAGTTTAGCCCAGTGTGTATTCAGTTAGATATATGATATACATCACCAATATTTTGCAATAGAAATTTTAGAGTGCTTTTGATTGTGAAAATTTATCGCATGAATCAAGTCAACTTCCTGGTGTGAAGATTTGTGTTAGTTAGATATCTAATAGAGTGAAGTGCTTTACCATGGGAAGTACATGTACATGCACCGTGAGTTTATCAACCCTGTAATAAAGTGACACAACATACTGATGATCACAGGTATTGTAACTTCTATTCTATAGGTAAACGCTATAATTGTGAGAAAGTTGACAGTTCTTACACAAGATGAGAGTCTATTGAACAGTTGAGCGGATGAGCGACCGACGAGAACAATTTACTTTCGGTGATCTGCCTGCCTGTACATAACTGAAGTGAAGAACACTTGAATGGGTGTTAAACCCAGAGAGAAAAAAAAAAAATTCAATGCAAAAATAATAGTTATGTATTCGGTATAACATTCTATGATTTAAAAAAATACTTTTAAAACTTTGATCACTCGATTTGTATCTAATTCTCATTTCAATCAAGTATTGTATAATTGGAATGAAGACTGTGAAAAATGGAATCAAGCAGCACAAAATCAATGTACACTAAACTTGTATTTATTAAGCCAGCTGTAATTAATGAAAATGTTTGTCCCACAGTTAAATGGGAACTGCTCTATTGTAAACAATATCCAACCTTTGACCAGAGGTTTGTCAATCAGATTGCTCAAGTGTGCTATATATATTTTGTATTTGAAATCCTTAACAGTTTAAGTTCTTCTGTTCTTCTCAGCTTTAATAAAGGATAAAGACCACACTCCAGTAGAGTGTTTTTGTAGTAAATATGGTAACATTGAGTGTACCAGGAAGAACTGCAGCTGATAGTGATCTATGTAACACAATTACCTAAAATAAAGTCGCACTGTTTCAAGTGATACTTGGATGGACTTTAACGTATCCATAAGCCAGTAAGCACTTTAATTTTAATTGAGATTGTGTATTACTAAGGTAAGTTGATTTATTTAGGGAGATTCAGTGTGAAATAATTCACCCTATGTAACAGTTGTTTTCATCCTGATGTAAAAGTATTGCTAGAGCATATACATTGTTACTTCCATGAATTACATCCTTATCCAATTTTTTTTTTTTTTGCGGTTTTATGGAAGGTATGGCACATGGTTTCCCAGATCCTTTTTCACTTCCTGATAATTATAACACATCTTGTATTGCTCTGTTTATTTCCTTTCAGATTCAAGGATATTTAGCATTAGTAGCACTTGTGTAATATGCGGTTAAGCAGAAATAATGTATAAAAATGGCAGTGGAGAACATCTATGTGGATTTTGCTGACGTGTCTGTCAGTCAGTCTGATGACGGTGCACCTGGATGGTACTGGGGTCAACTATCTAAGGCAGAGGTCAATGAACAACTGCAAGACCTTGCTGATGGTTCATTCCTTGTCCGGGATGCTTCATCACCAGGGGACTTCACTCTTACTGTTAAGAAAGGAGGAGTTAACAGACTTGTGAAAATTTATCACAGAAATGAACTTTATGGATTCGCAGAGCCATATGAGTTTGTGTCTTTGGAGGAGTTGATACAATATTACAGTACAAAATCTCTGGGTCGATATAACCCTAAACTTGATGTCAAGCTCCTGTACCCAGTGGAGAGGTCCAAGAGAGATTCCGTATGTTTCAGTGTTATATATTTTGTCAATTTGATCTTAAGATACAGACTGGTACATAATGCATGATCATGATTATTTTTTTCTGAAAGACAGATTTTTTAAAAACTGACCGCATCGAAGACATTGAAAGCCTAATTCAAAAGGTTTTTTTTATTCTACCACCATAAATGTTTTGTGTCTTCAATTCTGTGGTGGTGTATCAATCCAGTTCTAAGTTGTTCTACTGGGCTTTTATTTGCTAGAAAGGGCAGAGTTTTGGCCCTTGACTTTATAAAATTTATGCATTTCAGCTGGGTAAAATGTATGATCTACAGTCATGAAACATTTCAGAGGACTGCATTTGAGACTTACTTGTGCTGTATCAGTAAGATAAAAATTAATATCCTGTACTAAGAAAAGAAATAATTAGTACGGAGAACAATGCAGACTCAAAAGTATAAAAATTACAATACAATGGTTGTAGTTACAGCTGTTATCAAGATAGCTAGGCAACATTACATAGCCAGTCTTGCATCTTTAAAATCATTATTTATTCAGAATCACGTTTAAGTGTCCATTAGATATGCACAAAGTCTTACAGGTATTTCATCGTGAACCAGGTTAACTTATACCTTCCCTAGAGATAATGCACACTTTAATGTCTGGAATTTTTTTTTCACATGCAAACACGTGGACAGTTTCTTCTGTTAAACAAATACAGGATATTTTAATGTTTTCATGCAAAATTGCTATTTTTAGAGAAAATGGTTGGTTTGGTGTATATTTACATAAATCAAAATTTTAGTTCACAAAGAAATTCAGTATTCAAGAGTGAAAATTCTGTTAATATCTATTGTCATATTTATGAATTAATTATTTGTTTAATAGATATTTTTTGATTGGTATAGACACCTATGCTTGTACCATAAATATATCATCATGTTTTATGAATATTGGGTTTTTCCCCCTTGAATATAACATCTACATTTAGAATGAAGGGATGTAGTCATTTGGTTTGTGCAATTTGTGATATACATGACTGTATTGCCTAGGTCAATTTGTAATATACACCATATTGCCATGGTCACACATAATATGACTATATGGTGAATATCACAACATATCCAATACCTAACAAGTCAATAATTGTATAATATTAACAGCTGTAAATTTGGAAATACATGTATTCACAAATTTAAGTTTGTTTCAAACCATTGGTAATTTTTGATATTAATATTAGACAATGCAAATTCAAAATAATTGTGCATATTTATAGTTCATTAAAAGAATATGTGACAGTCACATTATTATCTACCTTTTTATGCAAAATTCGAAACTTTTATCGTCACAAAACATTTGTTACACATGTTATATCACTTTCACATTATCCATTAGCTGTACTCTCTAATACAGGCAAGTGCAAAAAAGAATTACAAAGCATAAAAGTTGATATTCTAAATCTACTTTTCATCCCAAAAGAATGAATCTGGATGGCATAATGATATAATCAATTAAATTTTAAGCTGATGCAATAATTTTGAAGTTTACGTTAACTAGTACTTTATACAATTTTAGACTATTATAATGTTACAAAACTATATATTGACCAGTCAAACCCTAGTGTACAATTATTAATTATGTCTTATACCTTAAAGTAAATACATAACTACAGACAGATGACAATATTTTATTCAAATGAATTTAGCCAGATAATATGTGTCAGTAATACATGTATATGTATATATTCTACAGCTCATAGAAATAACTGACAACTATACATGTGTATTGACGTCCATTAAAGTATGACATTGTGTAGACCTGGAGAATACTGTTTAGCTCTACCGGTACTCATACTTTCGGGGACCTGGCATGTGATCGCTCTCGGCCAATCATAACAGTCCATTTGTTAGAGGTATATTATAGATAAATACCTCTTGTCTTAGATAGAGCAAAACTTAGTAAAAACATTCTATTCAGAACTGCAAAGAAACTGAATGTTTTAAAAACAGTTTTGAAAGTGCATGAGCTGTTACATTTGCAGTATGGAGACGATGTTTGCAAGAAGAAGCAAGATTACCGAGAGCTTGTTGAGAGCTTACGGCAAGCAGAGCTTAAACTTGATAAACTGTTTGAGGAGCAGAAAAAGTTACAGAACAGGTTACAGGAGAAGGAACTCATGGCAGAAAGTCTTAAAGATACCCTTTTCATATATGATGAGCAAGTGAAGTTACACAGACAGTTTCATGGTGATGTGGCAGCATTAGATATCCAAAGGTTTGTTTCAAATAGTTATAAAATGTATATACACATAATGCTAAGTCTTTTGAAAGGATTAATGTTTTTATAGTCTGCATGTTTGTAAAAGAAAATTTTCTTTCTTTGTAAAATTGTTCAACTGGTTTTGATTTACAGAATTTTAGTGCTCTAATATACTTTCTGTAGTCAGAAATTAATGCACTACGATGTAGGAATGTATGAGAAACTATCTGTAGTTTTTTCTATTTTTAGCTCACCTGGGTGAGCTATTGTGACTACTTCCTGTCCTTCGTCATCATTGTTGTTCATTGTAGTGACTACTTCCTGTCCTTCGTCATCATTGTTGTTCGTTGTAAACAATTGCTTCGAGTGAAATCTCCTCTGAAAACCCTTGCCGATGTTATTGAAACTTTGCAGGGATGTTCCATGTATGAACCTCTACCAACAGTGTTAAAAGAATTCTGATCTATGCAGAAGTCTGGTTGCTATATCAACAAAAAAAGAAAAAAGAAAAGAAAATCTTCTCTGAAGCTACTGATCAGAATTTAATTAAGTTTGACACAGACAGTCACCTGATGACTCTCTACCAAACTTTCTAAAATGAAAATGATTGATAAACAATGAGGCCCTCAGTGGGGTAGGCCTGTTTTCTCTCTGTGTAATCTATATAGAAACTTGAGAATATGCTCGAGTTATGGCTCTACCGAAATGACTTAAATAAAGTTGATTGAAAAATGAGGTGCCCAGTGGGGTTGGGCTGTTTTCTCTATTATAATCAGCAGAAAAATTGAAATCTGCTGTTACAATTTAATTTTGTTTTAGGATATGTATAATTAGTCTTACACATAGCTTCATACCTCATTGAGATCTTTATACGATACGCAAGTCATGCAGGTATAATCATAGGTTGCAGATGTCCTCTGTTGCTCAGTTGATTAATATAGGGCCAGTGGCCTTCTTGTTCTCAAAGTCTTACCTTTGCCTAACAGACATTGTAATATTCATATACATTAAATCTTAGTCTAAAAGGTATTTAAGGGCAAATATTCATTTTTGAAAAGAAAAACATATTGTGAAAATCCTGATGTTACATGTACTAATACATGTATGTAACTTTGAAATTTTAAATTCATTTTTAGTAAGAAATGTTGATAATTAATTAATTGTAAATATAATATATGTACATGTTTTTTTGTTAATAAAATGTTGCAATGAACTATAAAGACATCCTTTTACTTTAAGTCTGCGAGATAATTTCAATGCATTGGTGGAACGATTACAAGAAATCGGGAATGAGAGTCATAATGTTGCACAGGAAATTGGCGAAATAATGCAGGAGAATCGTGGACTCATGGGACAAATTTCCGAGTTGAAAAGTGAAGTCAGGAAACTTGCAAGAGAAAAAGCAACGAAGAAACGGTAAGTAGGAAAGCATAATTTTTTATGAAAACAGTCTTCGGTTTTGTTACAGGAGATTAAGGAGTAGCGTAATATATAAAGCATTGTTTCAAAAAATTTACCAATTTTGTGACTTGGCACTTAAGTTGATGAGATACTGAAGTTTGGTTTACTTTGGTGTGAGGTTTGTGAATTTGAAATTTTGTGTTACCTGCAGTTTGAAATACCAGTTACATAATACAAACTTATGAAGTGAAAAAACAACCACTGTACCTTAACGTGTTGGCTTGTTCATCACAAGTTTGTAAATCATATTTACAAAAAACACAGTCTTGCCTTAAAGAAGGACAAAGGTAAAATAACTGGAAAGAAACATGGCTTTTTTTCATTGTCTGATAAAAAAAGTATAAGCAGATGTATATTTTGCAGGTGAACAAAAGTATAACTATTACACTGTATATGTATTGTATGTTTTGACAGGTGGTTGGTAGATACCAACACTTTACCGCATGCCGTAGAGGATACATGGCTTGTAGGTATATGTGATAGACCGTTGGCAAAGGATCTACTAGAGGGCAAGACACCAGGGACATTCCTTATCAGAAAGTCAGAAAAAGATGAGAAGATTTCATATGCCCTGTCTTTAGTGTAAGAATTTTTGTGATATGTTTTTGGATACAAAACAGTATCTAATGCCACAAGCAAATTCCATTAAATTAATTAAACTGGAAACAGCTATACGCACGTTAAAACTTCATTCTACTCCACAAATAAATGGCTACCATTTGAGACAAACATTATTTTAAGAGTTTTGTTTTCTGTATTAAATTGCATTAAATTCCTTCGATGGTCTATAATATCAAGCCAATCCAATGAATAGTTTTCAAGTAATGTTTCGAACAAGTAAAATTTGAACAATTAAATTGGATGAAATTCTCAAACAGAGTTGATTACAAAAAGGCAATTTTAGTGTATAAATCTCTGAACAACCCTCTTCCTGGCTTTATGGAACAACTTTTCTCACATTTAGAGAACAGGTCGTTAAGATCATATGAACAGAGACTGCTTTTAGTTCCAAAACCAAGGGTTGAACTTTGCAGGAAATCCTTGTCATATTCAGGTCCAAAGCTTTAGAACTCAGTATTCAATTAGAAGTGAGAAATTCTAGAAATGCCAATATCTTTAAATGTAACTACCTTAAGTGGTGGTCCTCTGTTGGGCAACAAAACTCATAGTTTAAAAGTTATTAATAAATTGATAGAAAACACTAAGTCCTGTCACTTTTCCATTTCTGTGTACATGTGTAACTATATTACTGTAAATATTTTGTCTTTAATACACTGGTTGTTTTTTTAAGTTATACAGATACGTAATGTTGTGTTTCATAATTGTTTTGTGATCTGTTGTTAAATTTTTCTGTAACCTTTTTCTTTCATTTGTTTAGTTTTTAGCTCACCTGGCACAAAGTGCCATGGTGAGCTATTAAGATCACTCCGGTCCATCGTCCGTCCACCATTTCCTTCAAACGACATCTCCTCTGAAACCACTGGGCCAATGTTGATGAAACTTTGCAGGGAAGCTCTATCAAAGTTGTTCAAAGAATTCCATTCCATGCAGAACTCTGGTTGCTATGGCAACAAATAGGAAAAACTTAAAATATCTTCTTCTCTGAAGCCACATGACATGTGGCTTTGTCTAGTGGACCTCTATCAAGATTATTCAAATTATGACCCTCAGGTCAAATTTGACCCTGCCTGGGGGGTCACTTGATTTTACATAGGCTTACTGTATAGCGCTTTAAATCTGCAGTGCCAAATATTGGCGGTTTTTAAAGTGTTTTGAATTGGCGATGTCTTAAATTGGCAGAAATAATATCAACCACCAAAATTTAACGTTGACCTTGACCAGAGCCTGCTAAAATAAAACCTTAAACTGGCATGAATGTCACTCTTTCAGAAGATATTTTGATCGTAGGCGATTACCCTCTGTTTTTCATTTTGATATGTCACTGTTAATTGACTTTTAGAATGATATGATTGACTGTGTATTCAATCAATTTAATAGATCTAGTCCAATTATCCTTTGGAAATTGTAACACAACTGCTCGAAAATACGACCTGAGCAAAATTCAAGGCAAAAAATTACACTAACTTTATTATTGAGTTGATACTCAGCTTTCATATGTAGGGCCCAAACAATGTGTTTAAATCATTCTTAAAATCAGAGTTTCAAAATTATTATGCCAGAGAAGATAAAAAGCAGCTCTCCGCCAGTGTTGAGTTAGGTAATGTTCAAATCGACTTAAGGTCGTCTGTTGTCAAACCACTGCACGCACAAATAAGAAAAACATTATAATAGAGTCATTTGAGAAGGCCAGTTTATGAATACCAAACTTCCTCAGGTTCTTTGCATATTATTTAAAAGATTGCTTCAGGTATTGTTCATTAAGAATAAAGCAAATGCAATTTCGTCATTTCCTATCCCAAAATACCAACTGATTCACACTTGAAACTCGTTGAGTTGCTTCCCTTTGACTGCATATTGGCGGTGTATAAAAATGGTGGTGATTTAAAATGGCGGTGCTTAGATTTGGCGCTACTAAGAGTGACCGCAAATGTAGCCAAAATAAAACCCCCGCCAAAAAAAGTATTTAGATCTATACAGTATACATTTGTAAAGGAAAAACTAAAAATCTTCTTCTCTGAAACCACAAGGCCTAGAGGCTCGATAATTGTCATGTAGCATTGTCTAGTGGACCTCTATCTAGATTGTTCAAATTATGACCCCCAGGTCAACATTGACACATTGGGGGGGGGGGGGTCACTTTATTTTACATAGGCTTATACAGGAAAAACTTTAAAAAAGCTTCATCTCTGAAATAACAAAACCTAGAGCTTAGATATTTAGCATGTAGCATTGCCTAGTGAACCTCTTCGTACTAAGATTACATTTTTTTGTATTCAAATAATGATCCCTGGGTCAAAACTGAACCTGTCTGAGTCTATATAAGTCTATAGTCAAAGTCTATATAAGCCTATGTGAAATCAAGTGACCCACTTGATTTCACAAAGGCTTATATAGACTTTAAAAAACACAAGGCCCACAGGCAGAGTTTAGTTATTTGGAATTGTGTAGTGCACCTATATGAATTACGTTAAAATCATGATCCTTCTTTTCATTCAAATAGTAATCAGGTGAGCGATATAGGACCATCTTGGACCTCTTGTTTAATATGATATTGTAACTGATTATATGTACATTGATAGAGGCTCACATGTAAGACTGGTTCGCTAACTGTGTTGCCTCTTTAAATAAAGTTTAAATAAAGTCTTTATCATATATGATACAGGGAGATAATTTAAAAAATTGGGCAAGGTAGAGGTATGGTTCTTAGTGCACTTCCAATTAATGCCCTCTATCAATGTGAGAAATATCAAGTCTTTTCAAGCTTTGTTCACAACAAGCATAACTTATATGATAATAATGATAAATTTCAGATCATTACAAAAAGCAACAAGGTAGAGTTATTCCACATACAAGAAGTCATGCATTGACCTCTCTCAGTACAGCTTGCAAGCTGTAAACCTATATATTCTCCATCCTCCACCATAACCCCTGCTGTGTAGTCCGATATGATCACAATTATTCCCTTCTTTAAGCTCACCAAGTTATTAATTAGTTAAGATTTAACAACTCAGATAGTTCAATACATTAGTTGCATCTATTGCATAGATTGTTAAAGCAAATTAAACATACTTGAAATTAATCAAACAAGTACCTGTAGATGTTATTCTAAATGCTTTAAAGTGATAGAATTACAAAACTTGTATTCATTCCTCTTTTAAGTTTCAGGATGGGTTACATGTAATTGAGATATTCACTAAATAATAAACCCTCAACACTAAAAGGTACTCACTGCTGCAATTAAATAAGTATAATCTTGTTCAACTCACTGTGGAATTAAATTAAATTAATATATTTCAGGGACACAAACCGTATTGTGCACATCAAAATCGTTCAGAAGGATGGTTGTTACGGACTGTCTGAGAGAGTGTGTACCTACCCTACACTTCTAGACCTTGTACTTCATTATGAGGGGGTTTCCATCGCGGAGCACAACAACAGTGTGGATATATCCCTCAAATACCCTGTCAGGGGCAGATATATTGAAGACTATTATGAAGCTGAACCAATCTATGGACTTTAATGATGTATATTATTTTATTTGTTTGTACCGAGGCTTTAAAGGGGAGATAATTATCATCTCCCTATCCCAGTGTCAGGGTACATGCAATAAGCAGGGTACCTTATACTACTATACAGATATTTTAGGGAAACAAAGAATGTGCTTATTCACCGCTACCATGATTATAACTTTACACTACCAGTATATAATACTAAACAAAACTTAAAACGCACCACCTGCCTTTTTCCTTTGTTGTCTCCCGGTAGTTATCAACCGTTTCAGTATCTGCCAGCTTATTTTTAGCTATCGATGCACAAAAGCTATCATGTCTTGCATTTATGCAGACATTTGGTTGATACTTCTGTTATATGAATTTCAAATTGACCGAGTGGTACAAATGATTTTATAAATTCATAAGTCTAGGCACAGTGCAAATAAAGTCCCAATACCCTGAAAATGGTCACCAAGGATTTAATCCTATTCTGCATGATCTTCTGGTATGGTGAACATTTTAAGGATATTGAACTTATTTTGCACTGTGCCTCGACTTTTCTTCAGGATGTGCTATAGATGTACACTTACATGAAATTCTTCAGTGTAATATAGTGCTATAGATGTACAACTTACATGACCATGGATTTTTCAGAGGGCATAGTTGCAATATTTTCATGTAACAGGCTTACCTTTTCACTTCCCAAATGGTAGGATTACAAGTTGTAATATGGTGCATATAAAAATAAAGTTCACAACACTTAATACTATTACTGGTCAATAAAGGAACATAACGTACCATTTGACTGGCAGTGTTACTGCCCTTGAGTGGATAAAAGGACAAGGGCTGCCCTGTGACAAACTGGTGTTGTTGGTTTTATAATCAGCTTCAATGATAGCCGGAGTAGAAATTTGACCTTTCAGTGACCTTTTCCCAAATAAGAATACTTAGAAGGAGACAACTCTAATTGTCAATTTGAAAAATCGTCTGCCTTCAAAGATGGGTGACAGAATAGCTGGATGTATAAAATGTAAATTACCACAGACACTTTGAATAGTATAATTGCATCAACTAGTTAAATAGGGACATTGAAACTTCTGCTAACCAGTTGGACTCACAGTGTTATCTGCCCTTGAATTGAGTAATTATCTGAACTGAAGGATTTAATGGGCTTGCCTTGTTGGGGACAAAGTGGTGTTGTTGGTTTTATAATCAGCTTCAATGAAAGCTGAAGATGTTAGCCTTAAAATTAATTTAGTGCATTTTGTGAACTCGTTTACACATGTATCCTGTTAGCTCATTATTTTAATAACTGTACATTCATTTAGAAGGTAGTTGTTTACCTTACTCTACTTAAATGCAATGTCAGGACAGGTGCTGAATACTAACCTAAATCGATTGTGCCTTAAAACAGTTAAAGTACCTGTAAAGACTAGCTGGATGTATCAATCATGCACCATAAATTCTACTCTTTCTTTTAATATAGCACTGTTTAATATTTACTTGTATTTTAGCAAACTAGTTAAATACGGTTCCGTTTGACATTGAGCTTATAGCCGTAATACAGTAATTTCTTACAAAAATCATGGACAGTATTATGTGCCCTATTGAACACGCGGAGGTCAGTTATTTTTATAATTAGATACAATTAAAACTGGACCAAAATTGAGTTTGTTGGCGACTAACCAATACTGTAGTTTGATGTGATTTTAATTTTTCATTTAGGTCCATAAAAATGGACAATATTAATGAACGCCTGAAGCAAGGTCTGTAGTTATGGTAGTAGCTTACTGAATATGGTGTGTACAGTAGATCTAAGGCTGCTAAAACTTGTACATTATTCTTTTGAGAATTATAGGTATAGCCATTTTTAAGGAGGTAAATATAGTAGTTTGTACATTGATACATTATCTGCTGATGCTATGCATATTTACAGATTAATTAATAAAGTGATACCTCTTTTATACGTCGTTATCAATTATGATCTCTTTAATATCTCATTAGTAACTTTCATAGCCATAAACAGAAAATAATTGATTCTAACCAGCTCGCCTACACTGAACGATCCAAGTTAGATGTTGTGATCACTGTTGTATGAATTTGCTTATAAGGCCACAATTTTGAGTTGTAAGGATGCAGCTTGGTTATTGGTCCAGTAACTTCAAACCATTTAATATTGAAGAACTAAGTGAAAGGATTAAATATAGAAAAACTAACAGTATAAATTGTCTCAAAGGTTTATTTAGACACATTTTTATTCCAATATTGGATAGTTGTAGTTTACTAAATATGAAGAGTCCCTGCCAATCATACTATGTCAAAAGTTACAGTTGATATATTGCTAAATATATTAAAAATTGACCAGCAAAAAGCAGTTGACAAAATGTTCAGGTATATATATATAATATATATGCTACACCCAATACTGGCTAGCTCATATTTCTACTACATTTTTCAATTCAATTTACGAATTTTCGCTTGAGAGTCTTTTCTAACGCGACATTTTTTAAAACCGAATTTCTTGGAAATGTTTGAAATTATGCATGCAGTTATTTGGCCATAGAAGACGTGCAAATATGACAAAAATTTTCAACCTTGACGGTTAAGTAGATTTGCACCTGCGCTGTGCACAATTTTTGCACTTAGCACGTGGAAATATTGGCGGGAAAGAATTATTGGTTATTTGCTCATTCACCTTTTGAACACGCATGAGCACGCCGAAAAAAACATAACTTACACATTTGTTCAACCCGGAAAAGCATTGCGTGAATGAATGTCCGAGAACGATGTTGCGCAGTCGGCTCACAATAATGAAGGGATTAAATATAGAAAAACTAACGGTATATATTGTCTCAAAGGTTTATTTAGAATGAATGAATGTCCGTGAACAATGTTGCGCAGTCGGCTCACAATATAAGTGTTTGCCTGCTGGTTCCAGTGAGGCTAATATAACCATCTTGGCTTTTATCGCTTCCTTATTTATTTTCGATTAATACGAGGACCCTATATTCACACAAACCTTTTAAACACTATAATAATTAGTGCTTTATGTAAGAAGTTATGGTTTACATTTGATTGGGACGTTTCCCTTCAATTAAATTCGGCTCATTGACAAAGTAAATGAGATTTTATCTTATAGTGGAATATAGGCCCTTTTCATTTCCAGATCTAGCTAGATCGTAAGCATCAGGGTAAAAGGATTACTCGAAGGAAAACACTGTGGACAAAATCGGCGCAGACGGTTCTGTTATAGCTCATTAGAAAAGTCAGTCCTTCAATAATAAGGTCCTGGTTGCATCCAGCATCTGTTCTCAGCTGTTCATCAGTAATAGTGTGTCCAATAAGGCCCGATGAATCGTGGTTTCTGCTGATGAATTCATATCTTCATAATTGATAGCAAATCTTTTTGTTGCCTCTTTTCCTACCTGAATGGCACACCACTTCTACACAAAAACTTTGACTGATGACATACACAGTCATGTGAATGGTCAAGGAAGTAAGTGAAGTTGAGACATTGACTATCATCACCCTGTTTACAAAACCAGACATTTGCAAGAGCCAAACTTCCCTCGATGAAACTACACTGAGAAGATCAAACCTACCAATGACTTCTGCATAAATATACATGTAGATTGTATATAGATACATCAATCAAACCACCGAAGACTTCAAGGAGGCCATTCTGAAAGCTGAATATAAGAGTAGATTTAGAACTATTCTTCTATGTTCCAGGAGAGCCTACGTACCATACTAGAGCAATGACTCGGAAGATGTCCAGATCAGTCCCCATAAGCCGGAAGACTTTAAAACACATCCCTCTAAAAAAATCAAGCTTTAACCAAAAATGCAAAGTTCCTAAGTCCCCTGCCCCAACATGGTCTTTCAAAAGTATTGAAAGACCTTGGTGCCAATCTCCAGACCAGACGAAAAAATAGAGGGAGAAAATTGCATCTCTCAACCTGTAAAAGGACGGCACAAAGCCTTGGAAGCTCACTGTTAGAGAAGGAAGCAACAAGGGCAGTGAATAACATCCCTATCGGCCGAAACTACCTGGGAGATGATACTAAAAGAGAAATGGGGGAGGAGAAACAATGAGGTAAAGGGAAAAGGCCCAACCCCGATATAGCTACACAAAAGTGTGAAACAGCTCAAAGTCAAAACATTCAAAGTCTAGCTAACCAACAAGATTTAGTTTAAATCTTTTTCATAATGTTTTGGAAATATGTATAAGTATAAAATAGAGGCCCACATGGAAGATTTGGTCCACCAATTTGTAGCCTCTGTAAAGACAGACTTTATTAATATTATTGTTGTTATTATTAATTTGCTTTAGAAAATTCCGTTCCACAAAGGACAAGACGATCGACATGCCTCGGCAAGCAGATCGAAGCTGCATTACAAGAAAAATAGCCACAGTATAAATAGTTCCTTAGGCTTTTAAAGTATTAAATCCATTTGGGCTTCAAACAGTGCCATCGAGGGAAGCTTTTTGTATAACACGGTAAAGTAAATAGCGATGGTCACCGTCTCCATCACTTATGTACCTTGCGACATGACTTCTTGTGTGCAGAAAACACGGTCAGGAGCAGACGTGGTGTGATAGTAGTTTGATAATCAGGGTCATTATCAGTATCAGCTTGTGTTCAGCCTGCCAGGTTTCAACCTCTTCTCCAATTGTTGGTCTATGTGGTCGTATCCCCAACTTCGTTTTTCATTTTCAATCAAATTTTGCATGTATACTAGACAGAGTCGTTTATCTATATTTAGCCCTAGTCATATCTACCAGCTGCACCAGTATTTTTTAAAGTATTTGACCAATGCCGTAGTGGATAAAATAAAACAATATAATTGTGGAGTCAACATGTATTTACTACAGAAAACTCTGTCCGAAACCTCTTTGTCCAGATGCCATCTGTGTATATTAATTCCTAGTTGAGATGGCGGGATGGTGTCAGATGGGATGGGACTGGAGTGGTCGGCGATTTGATGAGGATGGGATATATGATGGATGGATGGATATTAACAATACCATTGTGACAAGTAAACATTTATGAGTCATAAAACAAAGAATAACCATTTATAAAGCCTTGTGGTTTATTTCTTCCAATGTCCTTAAACAATTTGATAAACCAAAAATTCCCATTTCTAAAAATATAATCATATTAAGGTAAACATTTTACACAGTAAAAAGGTGCCTGCTAAACGACGGTATCGATCAAGAAACGCCGGTATCCGCCGGTATCGCAAATACCGGTATCCGAAATACTTGAATGATTGTTGCAAGTTGTTGAAGAAACTCAAAGAGGCGTTGATCGAGAAAGAAACTGCTAGTTGTGTACTTATGTAAAGTAAATACAAATTATGCATTTATATATTTAATAACTGCAACCTGTAAATACCAAAATAGTGGCAGAACTGCAATGAAGACTTATATTTATTTGACCAATCCAGTAATAAAGTTAGCACAAGAGTAAGATTATTCAAGTAAGCTTGAGTTAATAAGGCTTTTAGGTACCCCCCCCCCCCCCCCCCCCCCCCCCCTTTATGTTCAAAACAAATACTTGCAGATTTTATAATATTTACTAAAATCACATACGAGTCATACGATAATATGATGCTTTCATGCCTAATGGCGTTGCATACAGATCTCTTTTTCATATATATTTTACAATCGTAAATTATAATTAAAATAATTCATAAAAAGTTTGTGATATACTTCATGCGCTGACTATGTTCAGATATGGTAAGTGCGTTACAAGTTAACTACACGTGCATTTAAATATTTACTAGATTTGATTTTTTTTCAATTAATAGTAAATTATGCTGTGTACATATATAAGAAAGTGACTCATATCACTCTTGACTGTTTTGTTTTGAGTGAATTAGTGAATACTGATTTTTTTATTTTTATGCACTCTATGCAACTTCTTAATTTCACATACATTGTAGTTATGAACATATCTATCTTCATTTTTATTTATTCTACTTTCTCAAGTAATTAATCCGTGTTAAAAAAGTGACAATATACATGGTGACACTTTGGGGCCCCTATAATCCTTTTAATTGGATTGTTTATTCAGTATCGGTAGCTGTGAAAAAGACGGCAAAAGAGTAAAATATGCTTTTATAATAAATCTTTTGTCCCGCTTGAAAAATATCAAATGAATGCATCACATACTGTAAACATATTTGCAGTTACTTGCTGTGGTGGGTTATAAAATTTTTTAATTTTTATCTCTGAGCTTCCATCCTACTAATGCAGGGTGCAGTACTTATGCTGTTAGATCGGCCCATAAAAGCATTCATTCGTTCATTCAACTTTTAAAGAAATACCTCTTGCTTCTTGGTCATTGTTTAGTATGTCTTTGACAAGTAATTGTACAACTGTCCCACAATTGTTTTTTTGTTTCGTTCATTTTATCTATTCAGTTCTATGTTTCTTAGAGTATAACATCACTAAGTTTTAAAACTTTAGGTGACTTTTTTACGTAATTTCATGTTTACTATTTATTCATTACATCTAATTTATTTGACTTTACACTTTGGAAATCTAGACATGCATACTTATTATTTGAAATATGGACAATTAGGGCAAAATATATTATGCGTCACGTATTGAAGCACAATAAATGATTTCAAGTACATGAAGTGTGAATTGCACTGATGTGGTTTCATAAAAGACGTCCGAGTTTAGTCCTTTAACCAACCATAGCATCTTAATTTAATCTTAATTTGTACATTACGGCCTCATATTTAATTATTTTAAGTTACAACTACATCAAATTTCCAAAAATGTTTATACTTTAAAGTGTTAAACTACGACACCTCAATTATCGATTAAACGTCTGTTGAATGTGTGAAAAATCATAATAGGCGATACCGGCGGATACCGGTACCGGAGGTACCGGTACCGTCTGGACAGTAAAAATTATATTTATGATTAAAATTAAACCTTGAAATGAACTATTTTACAATTAACAGATAGATATAACTGGAATCCTCAGGTGACTTCATCTGATAACGCATGAAATGTTTCTTTACTTTTTTTTCAAAGTCATACTATGGACATGATTGTGTCTAAGTTGCTTACAGCTATTTTGAATATTAAAAAAACTAAGATAACTAAAATCCGACACAGTCTAAGACCCTCAACATTCGTAATTTACAATATAACTAATCACCTTATTCTGTGCAATTTGCAAAACTGCAGTTCAATTGTTTGTCGAGCCCACAAAACCAAAATTAACTGGCATAATCAAAATGGCACTGTAGTAATGAGCTGTACTTGATTTATTTCTTAAAGTTTCATTTAAACAAAAAGCTTTTTGTTTTGGCGTATATCTATAGTTGCTGACATGGGTCCTTATTTAATATAGCATATTACAGAGTACTTTGCTTTTCTTAAATGACCATTACAGTGACCTGAAAAGTCTCATATTTTAATTAGTTTTCGTTTAGAGCGAAATACTATACAACCATTCAATCTTCTCTAAATGACGAGAAAGTTTATTTCTATAAACCATTTACTACAATGTAGCAGTTGGGATATTATGCATATTGTTTACAGAAACAATACAAACAATACATATTTCACGAAATTCACAATTCATAATAGTGAACTCGTCTCGTTAAAATGATAAATAATGCTTACCAGACACGTCTGATTAACACACATGGATATATATATAGTAGTCATTTAAGGTGATTATAATAATAATAATAATAATAATAATAATAATAATAATAATAATAATAATAATAATAATAATAATAATAACAAAAGCTTTATTTACCGAAGGTTACACATTTAGACATATGAAAACATACATTCTAATTTTCAATATGGCCTTCAAATTAAAGAAACAAAAGAAAAAGCATTATACTTAAAATAAATCACCTGCCAAAGTTAACACAAGAAAGACACATTTACATATAAGACTATTAAACATTCTGTTAATAAATGCATTCATACATAAACATTCACTGACAGACACTCAAAAGGACGTGAATTCATATAAATTAAACATATAAATATGTTAAAGAAAATGAAGATTAACTTATCATTCACACAATAAATAATACTTATAACTTCCCTTTAACGTTTTAAGAGTTTTCGAAGTACGTAATTTAAAGGAATGCCATTCCATATATGTTTACTATAATTTGTGAATGATGTTTCCATGTATTTAGTTGGCAATTATCAGCGAAAAAGAAAAAAAAACCCTATTTGTTCAAAGTGTGACCCCTTAGTAATAAATAGTCCCTGTCTTACTGGTCATTTGTAACACACATATCAAAGTTCATATAGGGAAACCCATGGGTTTGATTTCAAAAATAAATAATAAATCAAAGCAGAAAACGTGATTACAACGATATTTTGGAGATGATAACGATATTAGTAAAACTTTGGTGTGGCTGTTCCAAGAATGAGTTTTCCTAACAATTTCTACTTGGATAATAATTTTATGATTCAAAATTGAAGTTCATTTCAGAAAATCTATAGACAGTTAAGAATTTGATTCATTGAGGAGGCACAATCGCACTCGTGACAGTTCTTTACTCAATTTCTAATAATCTTCTTTAAACCTGACTGATATCATGGGAACAGCCATCTGATAGAAGAGCAAAATGGTGGACAAACTTTGTTGTCACTAGATACAGAAAAGGATGACTTTGATGTAAATAATATTACGTAAGTTTGTTGCTTGATATTCCAGGTTCGATGTAGCAAGTTCCAGAAAAGTATCAAATATTGTTTTAAAATATACAAAGCCTCTTGATCGAACTGGCTCAGTCTGGGTTGTTTGTCTCTAGAAAATAGAAACTAAGAAATGTATCGAACCTTTTTACGTGAAACGGTCCAGTCCAAAGTGGATACAGGTTAACCTATTTATACTTTAGGGCCAGACATGCATCATGATTGAACTGCGTTATCACTTTCATTGAATGAAAATACGTGAATGCCCAAGTAGCTCACCAGGTAGCCTGACAATTTTCTTGTATGCTGTGTGACTTTAACCTTTGTGAATGAACTTTACTGTTTCGGTGCTGGAAAGCCCAGTATTCGTGATAGGTCAGAATTCGTTGGTATGTTAGACAGTTTGTTCTGTTCCCATATTAGCTCTCATTTGATATTAAAATGCCAAGGTAATTTGCAGATGGAACTGTTCCTAAGCTGATGTTATTTAGCTGATATCGTGTTGGAATGACTGTTTTTAGTGTTCTTATCTGGATAACCTGGCTTGCTTGATGGACTCCCAAAGTGCAGTCTCCATTTTGTCTCCTATTATTGAAATGGTGTAAGTCTGTTGAAAAACTGAGTACGACAGTAAGAAATAGCTGACTGTTTGTTTAGTATATAATCGGACTTGATATTGATTGACAAGTACAGAAAGATATTAATTTATATAAGATTCTGAAATAGGTCATTTGGGACCGACTTCTGTTGCAGATGGAGACTGTTTTGGACCTGGATTCTGGTGCACATATTACCACCCGGACTGTCACAAGTATCAAGAAAACCTTTATATTTTAACTGTGTATGTGACACCATAAATAACGTGAACATCATGTTAAATGTAAAGTCTTGGTTATCATTTTGACCTTGATTGATTCTGTGTTTATATCCATGTACTACCAGGTAGGCTTAAAATTAGTTTTGATGTTACGCGCGACAAACTGTGTGCCTTCCTGCATACTAAGAAATACAATTAATCACAGCGCTATTTTGTACAACATGTTTGGACTTTATTGTATGTCTTCAGGTGCAGTACTTGACTACTGTAGCCTAATTCATTTGGCTCTGATTTAACCCATATTTTGGATCAGACACTTTTATAGTTGTCATGCAAGCGTCCATCCAAAAACTATCTCACTGGCTTATTTGTTGAATTAATTAGACTACTGTGTCAGTCTCAGGACTTTTAACGGCCTGACAAGTGAAATTTTTGCCGGACTGAAGAACAGAATCTATTGTGTAAAAGCCAATTAAGTGCCTGACATTCGGTCATATTTCACTGATTGATGTAAATATTGAGACTACTCATTGGGTAAAATTTCTGTCATCCTGTGTGGCGTCCACTGTAGGACCATTCGCAGACAAACAAGTTTCCAGTTTTGGTGATCTTTTTTAATGATTGTGGATAAAATATGAGCTGTGTAGCTCTAGTGACAGTGAAGGGTTCTAGACTATAATTTTAAAAGTTTGGGAGAAAACATAAACCCTGTTTACAACCCAAATGCACAACCTGCTTGCAAGACAGACGCTAGTTAGTAACTAAGCTGACCAGACTTCTGGTAATGCAGAAGCCTTGAATCACTTAATTTTGAAGGCTTTATCATACAGTGGACCTGTAGAGAGGGGCATAAACTGAATAGATAAACCATGCAAATACTGCATGCTTATAGTTTAAACCAAACAATGCTCAGAGTATTATTACTTGATTTGATTCGAAGCAAATTTTAAAAATGTCTGTCCATGAGAGCATTAAATTTTATATTAGCTTGTTTTCTTGGATGAAACCTAGAATATTATGACAATCAGTTGTAAGCCTTATATTTGCTTCAAATAAAAAAAAACTTATTGATTTTGCCAATACGTCTGCATCTTTATTTAGCTTATTATAGCAGTCAGTAACACATGCATAGTTTTTATTATTTCACACAACTGTCACAGCATATGCATGAAGGAATAACAGTATTAAATAATATTGCTGGAGCACTTCCAGTATAAATTCCCTGGAAGTGTAATTTCATGTGACAGGGGCTGCTGCCATTATACTGCCACTGTATCAATTGGGGGCTACTGCCCAAAAAGCCCTGCTGGGCCATTTTGAAAAGATTCGAAACATGAAATCATTCACATTCATGAACACTGTAAATTTATGCGTGGGAAGAAATTAGTTAGTTAATCTAATTCAACATATCCTTTGGGAAATATTGAGCTTGTTTACAGAGATATGGACAAATTATGTCTCCATGACATGCAGACATTGGACAGACCTATATAATGATGGCTGTTTTGAGCAATTTTAGTTGCTATGTTAGTATATTGGAATAATGGAATTTAAATATAAACAAAAAAGGAATCAAGTAAGACTAACATGTTTCAAAAGAAAACTTAATTATCAGTTGATCTGTGTGAATATTTCTGCACATTTAAAAAAAGACTTCACTAACACTTTATTTTTGCTAGGTAGTAAAAATTTACCTTCTTAAGTAGATCAAATACCATTCTAACACAAGCGGCTGCTTTTCCTATATTTGCATAGGGAAAAGCCTGTATTTTATTTTACGATAAAATACAGCACGTTTTACCAAGGACGATGTGCCGTAAATGACGTAACGACATGACATATGTAAACAAGCGCGTCCAATCGTATTTCGTTTTAAGGTTACAATGATGTACTACAAAGCGTTAAATAAAGTTCGGGATAATATTCAAAGAAAATAAAGTGTTAGAAAATACACTGCATTAAAACCTCCATTATTTTGGTCCTTCAGAGCTTATAATGTACTGATAATATAATATTGTAGATTGCTTACAGGTAACAAAAAATATTAACCATCTCCCTTGATCAAGTGGTTTTATGTGTCCACCTTGGATGCATAAGGCTGAAGGTTGAATCCCAGCAAGGATTTAAAGAATGACCACCCTATGTCTACCTGCCAAGTGTATGGCAGTAAAAGAATAGTTTTTGGAGGTACCGGTAAATCTTTTCAGAAAGGTGCCTCACAAGTCTGAAATTACCAGCTCTTTAGAGATGACAAACAAATACTTTTACCTTTTATCTGAATCACAAGCTGTGTGTGTGTGTTTTTGTAAGCTGAAGTAGTATGTTATGGAAACTTTATCAGACCTATCTGTCGTATCTGACCGAAAATATTACCTATTGGTCCTTGAAATCAGAACCATTTGCAGGTGTTACTTTAGTGATTTTGTGTATAATTGTACAGATGTTTGACTTTAATGTGTTTATCTCCCGCCACACATCTGAATTAAGCTGTTGTATGTTGATATGTCACTTTAAGTTTATGAAACTATGTTACCTGAACTGTTTGGCGTTTCTTTGCCATTTTCCATATGTTGGATGTAGCCACTCTTGCTGCACTCACATGACATTGTAGTAAATATAGGCAAGAGCTGAATTAACATTTTATATACAATAAATACAATGGAAAAAGTTTAGTATAGGTTATAGTTCTATATCACAGGGGTAAGCAAATTTACTGCAAGGGAGTGTTAGCGAACCACAGCAATAAGTTTGTTTATTCCTTAATAAGATTTCAATTCCATGCAGAACTCTGGTTGCTATAGCAACAAATAGGAAAAACTTTAAATCTTCTTCTCTGAAACCACAAGGCCTAATGCTTAGATATTTGGCATGTAGCATTGCATAGTGGACTTCTACTAAAATTGCTAAAATCTTGACCCCTTGGTTAAAATTGACCCAGCCTGGGGCTGTCACTTGATTTGACATAGGTTTATATTGGAAAATCTTTAAAAAATCTGGTTCTACAAAACTACAAGGCCTAGATCTTAGATATTTAGTGCAAGTATATAGCATTGTCTAGAGGACCACTACCAAGTTTGTTTAAATCATGCCCGTGGGGTCAATATTGGCCCCGCCTAGGGGGTCTTTTGATTTACATACATACATATATAGGAAAACCTTTAAAAATCTTCTTATTCAAAACCACATGGTCTAGAGCTTAGATATTTAGTATGTAATAGTGTCTAGTGGACCTCTTCAAAGTTTGTTCAAATTATGCCCCTGGGGTCAATATTGGCCAGGCCCAGAGGGTCACTTGCTTTACATAGAGGTATATACAAAAACCTTTAAAAATATTCTCCTCCAAAACAACATGATTTAGAGCCTAGATATTTAGTGTGGAACAGTGTCTAGTTGACCTCTTCAAAGTGTGTTCAAGTCATGGCCCCAGGGTTAAAATATACCCTTCCAAGGGGGTAGTTTGGTATAGAAAAAACTTAAAAATCTTATTTTCTAAAACTACAAGGCATAGAGCTTAGATATTTAGTATGTAACATTGTCTACTGGTCTTCCACCTACTTTGTTCAAATTATGCCTCTAGTGTCAAAATTGACGACAACTTCCAGCAAGTGTACATGACTCAGGTGAGCCATATAGGGCCATCATGGTCCTATCTTTAAATGAAATGGGAGCATTTGATTGGGTTAGAAAATAGAGCAAAAAGATCCCCAGAAACAAAAAGAAATCTTGTGTCATTTTCTAATTCTATGAGAAGCTGTTTGCATGACTATAATTCTTTCTACAAATTCTTTATAAACTAGTTCTTTCTCAGCTGAAAACAAGGAGAACAATTTCTTGAAAGTTTCCCTCTAAATTGATTCCTGATACTTTTGTTCTATTAAATTCTGACATCAACAAAGGAATTAGGTTCTAGCATCAAGTTTCATTGTCAAAACAGTAAATAATTTCCCTTCTCTGGCCAGTTTCCTTAGTTTCACTTCTTGAATGATTATTATTTTTGACTGGAAGTCCATGAACTAAAAAAGAGTACAGCGAAAATTATGAAAAACATAAGCCACAGTCAGTCCTTCCAAGACATGGGTCCAGCATACATGTACATCACATGACATATTTAGCAAATTCATTGCACCGGATAGCAATTGAGCTGTTATTATTATTGTAAAATAAAGCAATAATTGGGGAAATTGACCTAGTGCAATAATAGAGAATTTCAAGAAAGTTTGTTTTAGCTGATTTTGTCTAGATTTTCTGTATTTTGATTAGAACTTCCCATAATTATTGTTCATAATGCATCCGCACCGAACATGTAGTAATGGCTTTGTCTTTTTGGGGACTCGTAAAATTCTGTGCCTTTCAGGCTGTCTCAGTAATACTACGAATTTCTGCAAATGCATACTCATGGAGTTAGCGGATATCATCCTGGTTGTCTTTTATACTTACACTCCATTTAATATAACATTAGTAATTCATCCCAAATAACTCGTATGTTATAGCTTGCCGTATTGTACTTTAGTAATGGTGCCCCCTGCAAACAGGCCTCGGATATTTCCCCAAGATTGTTGCCTTGATTGTTGCATTATTTAAACATTTTTTAAACTTGAAAAGGTGTCGATACTTACATTACTATATTGCCCTACGAATAAAAATAAACTTACCGTGTGAAAATAATTCTTTCCTTAGGATTAAAACGGATTTTATTGTTAAACAATTTTTTTCCTGACTTTCCTAACTGCTGATAAGCCTCTTCCTGATATCCTGGCTGCGGGAAGCTGCGTCGTCTCTTTCGTGGGGGGCTCATTAAGGAGTTATGCAGGAGATGAAATTAGAACTGTAGGCTTTCTGGTGACAGACAAAATAAAGTTGTGTTAATTAAAATGAATAAATTATAATAATTAAAATAATAAAATTCAAATCAAAACTGGCGTGAGTCCTTCTTTATTTCATATACGTTACGACAGTTTTGGGTTCGACCCTCGTCAGTTGATAGATCGAAGATAGAAAGACTACTTCTGGGACTGCTATCTTCATCAATTAGTATAGTTCTGGTACTAGAACTATCACTAGGTGTTTTCTCTTCCTTGTCAACTAATGATTGATAACTTGATATTTAAAATCTCAATCAAGTTATGAGCCCATCATCTGGTATTGAAATATGACTGTATGAAACTTGTTTCTCATTGTTTACAATTCAAATGTCTACTGTCTGCTATCTGAAAGCAAACAGTTAATGTCAATTGATCTTTTAATACATCAGTGGCAATATTGACAGTGTTTAAAAAATTTACCCCCACATTGAAGCATTAACTAAATAAGAAAGGGCACACAGTAATCAACCAAGTTAGAATCAATCTCAGATATTGATATACTTGAATGTAAGCAATGTGAACCAGTTGATAAGGCTTATGTAGTCTAAGCACTCAGAATACAGTAAACCAGTAGCTGTTCACCCCCCTGTACACTGTTGCAGTTTTAATCTTTTAAAGTAGGTGACCACCAGGGTAGATATCATTTCAGATTTGTGTAACTGTCTATTTGTTTGTAATACTTTCTAAAATGTTTTGTCTTTATACATTTGCTCTGTTAAACTATATGACCGGCGTTGCGCAAAAATGTACCTTTGGACATTTGTTACATTATTTGACCGTAATTGATTGCAAACAACATAAAATTTACATTTTTGTCACCCTCTTTAAATGCAAAACCAATGTTTAAAACCAATTGCCTCTATATTTTCTTCCAAAGAAACATCCTTTTTGCTTCAAAATCCTTCAAGGCCATTACTATGGCAACAGCGATTTGAGATGATTCTTTTTTTTTATTTTGACTATACCCTATGCAAAAAGCATATTGTGGAAAGAAGACGTGAAATATTTCACCAGGTATGATATATATGGAAAGAGAATATAATTTTGCAACCAAAAATAAATGATGCTGTGATAATATACGGCTTATGTAAATTGAAGTGTTTTGAAAATTGTGGTATGTGTGACGTCATTTTTAGAGTGAACAATGACGCTTTATGTTTACTTTACCAGTAACTGTTTTTTAATGATAATAAACCATTTGTGAATGTATTCCATTAAATTGAAGGGTATTATCACTAACATAAAGGGGGGATTACTTGGCTTAAATACACTTTTTAGAAGAGACAACAAAGATAAGAAGTACATTACTGCTGTAGACAACATAAGTACGAACAACGTGTCAGAACAGAATAAATAGTTTGGAATTTATTGCTTGTACAATATATTCTTCTTGACTCTTGGTGTTTGTTCGGACCAGTCATACTTTATAATTGGCTTATGTAGATATATAAACAATTTATTAATAAAAGGACAGTGTTTTGGACAACAGGACCAAGTGTGCATTTTAAATATTGACTTCTGCTGTAACATGCGCAGGTTGGATATATATATACAAATGTCTTAAGATTCACTCTGAAAAAATGATCAATACTATATTTAAACTTCAAAATAGATTAATCGAAGATAAATGTTGGCACAATTGAACGTATTGAATCGCAAATTTTACAAAAGATTTGTTGGATTAAAGTGATATGTAAATAGCCCTTAATCTCTGTGCAATGAACTTGTAAACTCAATGGTTACTTGGATAATCATCTATATGCGTAAATGTTTGGTACATGTTTAAATTTTTAATTAAGCTTCTCAAGTACGTGTCAGTTTGAACTTAATTACTTCTTCGTACAGTTTTAGTGCTGTATTCTGCGATTCTAGGACAGTGTGCCACTAGCATGTGGCAGGAAGAGTTTAGGAAAATTGTGTTAATCAGTAAAGTGATTGAACTCTTGTTTTATTTTGTGGTATAAAAAGAAAGAGAAAATTGTATGTTTGGATATACATAGAGATAAGGTATATTTTTTTAATGAAAACTCATCAGTTGAGTGTCTCGAAAAGCTCTTACGCGTAACCTGAAATCAAGTTGTTCATTGTAATTGAGTAAAGTTTTTACTGCTGTTTAGTGGAAGAATAGTTAGGGTTTTGAACATACTCTTTGTGTATTATGGAATAAAGTAAAATAATAATATATGATATGATATATGTAAAAATATAAACTATTAAAGTTGTCAGAAATTAAAACCACGTACACCTGTTTACAGTTAAAGAGTAAGGTCATTATAAAATAAAAAAAGAGGAAATGATTTGCCTTTTCAAAGTGAATAAAAGGTATACTTTCTTATTCACAAAGCTGAAGGTTATATTTAATATGATCTATTTTTTTTTTTAAATACTGAGCGAAAATATTAAAGATCTGGAATGTTATTTCATGGCTCATTGAAGGAAGGCATAAACTACTTGTCACTTGTCTGTTCAGCAAAAACTGTGTGACTGTTCAGGAGATTTGATAAAGCAGACTGGTTTGACATCATTGGAAGGTGTGTTTTATACAACAATCTGTTCCCAAGCTCAAAGTCGCACTTTTCAAAACATGGTTACAGAGTATGGTATTCGAATATTGACAAGAAAGCATTATAAAGATGGTCATTGGAAGATGTGTCATACACTAAGTATACTCAGGTCTGCTGCTAAAAGATCAAGGTCTCATAGTTTTGCATCATAGGTTCATTTAAGGTGCATTCATGTGAGAGTTGCAACATCCAGGCTGGTGAGATCGAGGACTGTGTTATGCAGTTCACATAACAAGCAGACAGTTTTCTGACATTTTTCTACGGCCCAACAATAACTTTGACAGACCTTTCTATATGATTATGTATTTGGAAGAATTGAATTATTTCTACATTTATAATGTGGATATGATAAGCAAAGATGTATTTGTCATATTGACACTGGAATATAGCTGTGTGTTCGAGGAATAGGTTCGAAATCTCAAAAGGGTCTGTTATGTTGTCTGGATGGATAAAGTATGGCTTTTCAATTTAAGTTATGTAATGTCACTGGAGGTAATTTTACTTGCAAACAAAAGTTGTGCTGTTGTCCCATGTTACAGACCCCTTTGTAAAATCATACATTAGCATTTGCGCAAATCTTTTTGTGCCATAGTTTTTTAAAATATTTTTCTTTATATTTGCACCTCCAAGCCTTTGCAGTTTATTTCTGTCACAAAAGGGGGGAAAACCATACAACAACATATGGATTGAACATGTCTGGCATCAGCATGCCAGACGGGTTTATTTGAAATCAAAGTGTGAAAATATAAAACTTTTATTTGACTACAAAATTTTACAATGGTATTGAAGACTGAAAGTTGGACGGCAAAAAGTCCAAAATTCGTCCAACCAATTTCCTTTATGTTCAACCTATTTATATGTTTGAAATATTTTCAGACAAGTGTTGTTAAGTGTGAGTATATGAAGTAGCGGGATGGAGAAGTATGAGAACCAGGGGCTGGTCGGGGAGGGCAGCTATGGTATGGTGCTCAAGTGTCGCCACAAAGATACAGGACAGCTTGTGGCCATAAAAAAGTTCCTGGAAAGTGAAGATGATAAAATGGTGAAGAAGATTGCCCTCAGGGAAGTCAGGATGCTCAAGGTGAGTTTTACTGCTCTCTTGTAATTGAAGAGAAGAAAAACAACATACTGTGTGACAAATTTGTAAATTATTAATCTGTATAATAGATAGTTGTCAGCATAAGTTGTATAGCTTATAATGATAATCCTGAAAAATATGCGTACATTAACATTCAAAATAACAATAAACTAATGAAACTATATACATGTAGTTCTTTAAGTACATAATTGCAATAACTAGTTTATTATCAACTTGCCCAATTTAATTGGAGTTTATTGTACTCTGATCTTTAAGTCATTCTTTATAGCCCAACTTGTGAAAGGCTTTCTTTAATCCTATATTAAGCTCTTATTATTTCTGATTCTATAGATATTTTGTAATTGTAACAGAACAAGTATTTAATATTTGTAAATCCTCCTTAAGGGACCGGTACAAGTGTCGTGTTTATTTATTATTGATGTAATGGAATGAGAAGCATCAAGTTCTCGAGGGTTCGGTAATAACTGCATATTGAGGGTTGCACTCCTGCATATAGACTGGCATTCAGTCCTTACATTTACTATTTTTTACTCATTTAACTACCTTTGCTGCGAAAAATGTAAAATGTAGATGATCAAGCCCTGTCGGTAGATATGGGCCAGAAAATATTCTGCTTGAATAACGAAAATATACTATCATCTAGCCTGGTGACGAGGCTATCCTGCATAATTTATGAAATATGAACTTTATGCTTTTCCAAACTTAATGGTACAGATGGGAAATATGAAGAGAAAGATAATTAAAGTAAAAGAAACACTTCACTTAATTCACGCTTAATTAAATATTTTCAGCAACTTCGGCATGAAAATCTGGTGAACTTGTTGGAAGTGTTTCGTAGGAAGAAGCGATTATACCTGGTGTTTGAGTTTGTTGATCATACAGTGCTTGATGAGCTGGAGAAATGTCCCAATGGTCTCGACGAGACTACGTGTAGGAAAATACTCTGGCAGGTTCTTAAAGGAATAGAATTCTGCCATCTCAATCATGTAAGTGTGTCAAGTTTACGGCTGATAAATAGCTGTAACATGATAGCCGCAGTTTGTTTTTCTTCAAATTAAAAGGATCAAGTTTAAAATTCACCTGGCATTCTTTAAATTCTGCAAATAACGTTAGATTGATTCGGTCTGCTCTTGATTAACCAATGCAGCATTACTTAAACAACATCTTCACATATTCTGTCAGTGTTAACGAGTCACCAACTACAATAACATAAGTGACAACTATAAAGAAATTTATTAATGTCCCTTTTCCCATCAAAGTGAGTTTGTTAAAACAAAACTTCAGTTTCCAGAAATCAGGCTTTTGAGTAGGATTTTTGCTCCTGTTGCAGCTCAGAGTCTGTCACCGATGTGCCAAAATCCAAATGCAGTCCTGAGTGTGAGCCTGTCTGTGAGCTTGCCACCCCTATCCCAGAAAGTTTACAAAATGCCTTGGTAATAATAATACAGGGAATGTGGCCTTTTAACTGACTTGACTGACATAGTGGACATAGTAAAATATGTAAATTGATTAAATAATGATATAAACTTGTATGGCACGGTATAATTACAGGGACATGTTATATTACAGGAATACATAGTTAACCATTGATAATTACATCCATTTTACTTTCAGTGAATGAAAACTGAAATTACTAGTAACCTAATTGGTATTCTTGATCGCGAAATTACAGCAGTGTGAGCGTTATTTTGTATAACATTATAATTTCTGTATTTATGCCTATTGAACACAAAGGTCTTGATATTAGTGTCCCTCAATAGAGGATATATGTTCATAAATCACCACGGCAAGTGAAGACAGTGTTCTGCTGTCATTGAAGTAGACAGATGTGAGAATGGCCTGTTAGAATCAGACTTGGTATTCATTCTTTTTATTTTGACTCTAGAATAGATCTTGTATAAGCATTGTTGTCATAACTGTCTTGTAGACAGTTGTGGAACATTAGAAAAATGACATTATTGAAAAGTTCATGTGTGATGTCATTATATTTTATGTGTATTTTGATATATTATCCTTCTGTGTGCACTTCTATAAAGAAATTGCATGGACCACATGCAGTGTGAACATGTGCTCATGCAACCACAGACATTGATGTTTTAGAATAACACCTGATCTGATGGATTGTGCGGAAGAATGCCAGTTTTTAGATCCCAGTAAGATTTGAACATAGGCTTGTGATAACACATGGACCGGCACAACACCAACCCAACAAAATACCAATGCAACAATATACTTCATCTGACTAAAATTCACAATCTTCTGAAAAGGGGTTTTTGGGGAGATGATTTTAATCAGATTGACAATACATGTATACTGATATTGCTGATTGCCTAGCAGCAGCTGGGGTTCTCTCTAAATGCATTAACTGAATCTTGGTAGATGAAGAAAATAGTGATGCTAAATGTTCTTGATCATGTTCCTGATGGTCAAACCACATGATTCTTGCTCCTTTTTTTCTAGTTAATGTTTTAGCTTCTTATTACAGAGATGAGTATGGTCAATTACATTGTTAAACACTCGATCATCTCATAAAACTAATACAAATGTACTGAGCTAGGGTTTTTCTACATGTTTCTACATTGAAGTGAACACTTGTTATTTCATCTTTTACCATACTGTTATTTCTTCAAAACTGTATTGATATTCATTGAAAAAAAGACCATGTGTATTGCAAGGTTATGAAAAAAGAATAATGTATATTTATCAAACAGGCAGTGTAGGTATGCTATTTTATTGGCTACGCAACAATGGGAATATCTGTTATCTATTGTCTGCCTGAATTTATACATTGACTCCGATCTGCTCTTGTATAATAGTGTAAGACATGATGCCGAGATATAATCTAAAAGTCGGGCATGATTAATGATTGGCATTGTTCAAATGTAGCCCCGCAAAACAAATATAGTCTTCTATTGTAGAACTAAGGCAAACTTGAGTGAATACATAGTTCACTTTGATAACCCATTTTCTCATGGTGTCTGGTATATTGATTATCTATTTTAGAAGAAAGCCATTACAAAAATGACATTGTGTATTTTGATGATAGAACTATTGTCAATCAAAATCTACATGCAACATAATATTTAGTCTTGAATTTTGTAAGACCGTTAAGTATAGATACATTTTGACGAGCAGATCTGTGCCATTTGGAAATGTGTTTCTGCTTATGTCATTCTAGTTCTAATCTAGTACATGCAGGTAAATTATAGTATGGGAGGCGCTGTGGTGTAGGGGAAGAGAGTTAGACTCCTAAACTGGAGCTCACGGGTTCAATCCAAACAGCTGCAAACGACTGGGATCTCCACAATCCCTTCTATTGGTGTTAGTACTGGTCAGAACTCTAGGAAGCAGTCATCAGGAATAGTTTATATAAGTTGCAAGAAATTGATCTGCAATCCATGAAATAAATACGTTTAAAATAAGCAGGTAAATTTTACGGGTGTCATGGTAGTTCATGATTATGACAAAGTTTTATTTGTTTGTTTTTGCAGATAATACACAGAGACATAAAGCCTGAGAATATATTGGTTAGTAGAACTGGTGTAGTGAAGCTGTGTGACTTTGGTTTTGCCCGCACTCTAGCGCAACCAGGAGAGATATACACAGACTACGTAGCTACACGTTGGTACAGAGCGCCGGAATTACTTGTTGGAGATACCAAATATGGAAAGTATGAACAAATATCTTTGCTCAAACTGCTATAAGATAAAATTCAAATGCATCTTATAAGATGTAGTTACAATGTATTTAATTCACTAAAAACTATTTATTTATTTTTTTGTCTGCCTTATCTCCTTTCTCCACTCACTTCACTTTCCTTTTCCCTCTCTGCAACCTCCGTCACAAGTTAGCAGAGATGTACTTGGTATTAATGGAGAAACTTTGAAATTTGACGAGGCAGTTTTTGCCCAAAGATGATGAGAAATGACCAGTGATTGATAAGAGATGAAATGAAATGAAGTGAAGGGTCCAGCTTCCGGAGGGGTTTGAACCCACGACCTTCGGCTAACAACTATTTACCACTTGCTTAAATGTATATAGATTAAAGTTGTTAGACAAGTTACTGCCATAAATGCTTTTGAATAGCTTACATGTAGTTTACATGATCTGTTCTACAAATAAAGACAGCTTAGAATTATATGTTAACAGACGAAACATCAGTATGTTGTTATATTTGCATAAACCCATTGTCTTATACTGACATTTTGTCAATTTTGAGGTAATACTTATTGTTAGAGTGAGTGCTCAGTAGTAATTCAGTTACTGAATAGCGATCAGTGCAGATTTGGTTCAATCTGATGATGATTTGTAAAAAAGCAGGATCTGTAAAGGTAACAACCATTGTCGGACCTGCTCTAGTTGATTATAGCACTGTGTAACATTATTTCAAAAGAAATATGTCTTTTGTTTCAGAGCTGTAGATATTTGGGCTGTAGGTTGTCTGTTGGTGGAGATGTTGACAGGGGAACCGTTGTTTCCGGGAGATTCTGATATTGATCAGCTGTACCATATAGTCAAAGTATTCGGTAAGACACCATGATACCAGTTAGAAGTATAACATGTCAAGGAACAGTAGCTCTGACAGAATCAAGACAAAGGCTGGAAATATAGAGCAGAAAATCTGAACCTTTGATACTGCAGATATTGAAACCTGTGTAGTGAGTGATAACTTGGCTGAGTTCAGATACAAAGAAAGAAGTTTTGCTTGTATTATAGTCAGTGTCTTAAATCAGTTTAAATCAGTGTCTAATGATTAGGCAATGCTAGGCAAATTTCACCAAGAAAAAATGAAAACTTGAGTATGTAGCAAAGATGGTATGTCTTCTTGCAGTTTAAATTGGTGTTTGGATTGAATTTAACTTAAATGTATTTGTATATTTCTTTGAATAATTATGATGCTTAAAATGTGCTGGATAATTGACAGGCTTAATTATGTCTGATACATTTTTTACATACCTGGGCTCAGGCATATATAAACTATGGGGTTGCGTCGACGAGGTGAGTGGACCAGATCCATCTAGTTCCACTTGTCTATATTAGGATCAAATTCACTTCTAAAATGTGCGTACAACAGTCAACATTAAAGATTTATAGGGTTCTAAGTAAACCTAGTGTAGAATTTATTCTTTATGGACGCAATTTATCTTTTATTCGTAGTTAATCATTCTTTTTAGGCCGAGTTTAATTGCACTGTGAAAATCAATGATTAATTATCTCCCGCAGGTAATTTAACGGCTCGCCACAAAGAAGTGTTCCTGAGAAATCCATTATTTGTTGGTATGAGACTACCCGAAGTAAAGGAGGTTACCCCTCTTGAAAAGAAGTTTACTAGAGTGTCAAACTTTTCATTAGCTTTTATAAAGGTACACAGAGCTCACACATATCTTCTAATAAACTGTAGAGATACTGACATGAGTATTATAAGTGTTTGTTTTTATGTCAGCCATATAAGGAACTGTCTATGATTAAGTGTGAATTAAAAATGATACAGATTAAATGTTAATATATGTATTGCAGTATGTGTTGATACATACTCTGACAGTGGACTGTAGTTATATTAACAGCTTCTGTCATGTGAGTTATCATAGATTCTGTATCATCCATTGAATCAGACATCGTGAAAACTGTAACTTACATGACGGCCATTTTGTTTTCAGGTTTGTTTGCGATTAGATCCAGATGACCGGCCAACATGTTCAGACCTTCTTAAACATGAGTTTTTCACAAGGGATGGATTTGCCCAAAAGTTCACACATGATTTGAAAGCTAAAGTGATTAAAGAACAAGAGAAAAATGCTTTGTTAAACTCTGTAATACACGATGATGATAAAGAGGCTGCAGATAGTAATAAAACTACAACAAAGAAAAAGAAAAAACTTCCGCTTGTGAAAAAGGACTTGAAAGTAGACACAGATCACAATAAAAGTCTTTCTAAGGATGGCAATAAACCTAGTAGTAAAGATGTGAGTAAAGCAGCCATTGTTTTTTTCGTCAAATCATTAATCTTTGTGGGACACTTTTATTGATATTGCGGAAGGGTCGGTCCTTGAATTTGTAATCCCAACTAAAAACTATCTGACATTACCATTGTTTTTACAAAAAAATGAAATCCATCAATATGTGTACCCAAAAAATTGCTTTTTTTTTTTAAATCCATGAAATTTTTTGGAGACATTTTGATTTTGTCCTTGCCTGAAGAGATGGCTGGATGAACTCCAAATCTTGTCAGCCTCTTCTCATAGACTGCTGAAGGGATTTTAATGAAACTTTGTAGAAGTGATCAGTACCAAGCATATTTACTAGGTCAAGGTTAAGGTTATGTTACTAAAACTATTTCAGAACATTTTCTACTCATATAGTGTTAGAATTTCAGTGAAATTTTGCAAAAGGCTATTTTTTGCATTTGAAGAAAATTTAAAAAGGGAGACAATAGAAATTTTACAGTTTTTGTTTTTACCTACCTAATAATTCATCCATAGAAATAGTTAATGTTTTACTTTTCAGGAATCAAAACATAACTCAGAGGATAAGTCAAAGCGGAAGTTAGCAGATCCACCAGATAAAGGTGGAAATAAAAAGTCTCCACCAGCTAACGTGGTTTCTAATAAAGACTATCAGTCGCATTCAGACTCGAAAAATAAAACACCCACTACTAACACTTCTGTAGATAGTTCAAATGACAAGGGTTATAAACCTCAGGAAAAATCAGATAAATTCGATAAAACTGATAAACATGAGAAAACAGATGTAAAAGTTATTAAACATCATAAAACTGATGTTAAGTTGGAGAGGAGTGAAAAGACAGAGCTAAAGTATAAATATGAAAGAAACTCTGAAGAAAAAGGTGACAAAGACAACAGAGTAGAAAAGGAAAAAGTTAGAACTGAAAAGTTAGAGAAAAGTGATAGAGAGAAAGATACAGACAATCGAAGTGATAGTAAACTTGAACATAGTATTGACAAGTTCGAAAAATCAAAGGGTGCGGAGTCTAAAACGGAACATAGCAAAGAAAAGGGGGATGTCAGATATGAGAAAGAGAAGCGTGAAAAGTCAGAAAAGCTGGAGATGGAAAAGGAAGATAATCGTGAAAGGGAACAGGATAACAGTGTGTCATACAGGGATTCATCTATACCACCCATACATCAGTCAGGTTTCAACTTACAGAATTCCAACACCACCACACCATCTATCCCTTCATTAAGCAGGTATATATTGATACAATTAACTTGTTTCTCAGTGTTTTGAAAAGTGAAAAATAAGAACTTGGATAGGTTGTGTGCCAGTATAGTGTGAGTTCTCAAATTGTCTTTGTTGCACATCAGTTTCCAGTCTATTTAATTTTGGTTTTACAGGTAATCTTTGGGACGTTTTTCATTCAGGACTTTTTAGCTCATCTGATTTTTGAAAAAAATCATTAACTTAAAGATAGATTTGGGTTGACAATGCAGTTTTGTTAAGTTTTGTGTTCATGTAAACCATTAGTGATATTGCTTAAAACAGCTTATTTACCATCGTAAGATGACTTTGAACTGCAAGGCACATAACTCTGTCTCACATTTTGTATGACTTGTGGTAGTTGAAAGTGTATTTCTGGAGAAAAAAAATTATTTATGTTAAATGTACTTCTAATAAATAGGAATTTCTGTGAAACCATTTATGCCATCTTGACTACTTACACTTACTGGCACTTAACAAATGACAGACTTGTTTCCTCGTGAGCTTTGTGTTTATGGTTGTTGTTGTTTTGTTATGGTTGACAATGTGTTGATGTTTCTGTGTATGTTTGCATGTGTCTGTTGTTGTGACTTGCTGCATGTTCAACCTTCTGTTAGTGTACTTATTTTAGCACAACTTGATCAGTTAAAAAAAAGACAAAACACTGAGTAACTATCACAAATTCGAATTTTTTGATTTTTGTGGTAATCTAACTATGATCGATTGGTCGTTAAGATTGGTAAAATATGTTATACCAGCTATTATAACAACACTTTCATTGTATTTTAAATATTTACCTGGTATCATTATGACATATATTAGACTATATTTTCTTAACACAAAATGACCATCTTTTGCAAATAGTACTTCTAGTGGACTGCGGAAATTTAATATGAACAATCATAGTCGGGTTACCTGTTCTCTAGCCTTCGCTTTGCCTGTTAGGCTTTGACAGCTAATGAAATGATTCTGTTTACCTCATTAGTATCTGCTTGTGCAGTTGTTGAACTCTACGTAACATCTCTTTCTTGTTTTGTCTGAATATTTTTCATGACAATATGCTATGTAAATTCACAGAATTCTTTCTTTATCTTCTAGATGAAAGAAAACTGAATTGTTTAAATGTGTCATCATTTTAAAAGTTTGCCGTAGCACTGCTTAATTGATCCTGACTTTGACAATTATTTAAATGTACATGCAATAGATTTCAGCTGCCAAATATCTTCAAAAACTGTAAGATTTAGTCTTTTTTATCATAAATGATTTATTTATTTATTATCTCCTTTTTTTTCTCAGAATATCAATCATTTTAAGCAACACCAGGTGAATACTGTAGAGTAGAGTTATATTTTCTACACCTTAAAGGATATACTGTTGCTCAGCAATACATGGAGTTTTATACAGCATTTTATACCCTGAACTCACTCCTGAGGATCTATGCCCAACTTCAGAATATTTTTGTTTTGTCATTCCACGAATGGGTTAGTTTAGTATGACATTGTACTCATTCGTTCAATCTCAAAAGTGAAGTTAAGAAAGATTGCACAAATATGTATTCTTTTATTTCCTCCACTACTGGAGAGCATTATAAAAATTACAAAAATAGTATTGTAATAGGCTACCATGGTGCTCTTAGGTCTCCATCTCAGACATGTGGCAGTCAGATACAGGTTCAAGTAGAAACAATTTCTTTGTGACATGCAAAATCACAGGGAGTCGAACCATACCCCACCCACCTTCTATTACCTATATAATATACAAGGGATAAAACTCGCTTATTTCAAGAAACACACCTGGTCTGCAATCAACTAACTTTTGTCTATAAATAAATGACATATCGGCTCAAACTTGGTCTTTTTAAAACACCGAAACATTATTCTACCCAATAAGTATAGGTAACAGAAGGTGGGTGGGTTATGGTTCAACCCCCTATGTGCAAAATTGAATCATTGGAATTTTTGATGCAGATGATCTGTTACTGTGAAAATAGTGTTTTAGTCCTATCCTGCTGAATTTCTTACACAGATTTGTCAATCTTTCAATTAAAACAGTACCAGCTATGATTGTGTAAAGAGATGCTGAGTGAAACAGTTACTATATTGACTAAATAGCAAACAGTGCAGATCATGATCTGGTTACATGGATATACAGGGTGATTATCATGTTTACTGGTCACTTGTCCCTAGCTGGCTAAGAGTTGAGTTGAGTTATTTAACTTGCTATATATGACTGAAGGGTACTAAATTTTTTCTCGCTTTTAAACCAATGGGTGGAGAATGCTGATGGTCCTTTTTTGTATCAGAGCAACAGTATATATTTTATAACATTTGGATGAGGGGCCCTTTTTATTAACAATCCATCCTTTAATATTAGTATTTAATATCTGATCAGTATAAAAATCAGAAATATTTTAACAAAGCAGTCAGCAGTAAACTATCACTACAAATATGTTTAATTTTTAAGCATCATCTGGCTTTGCATTTAGACATATATTCTTTATTTATTTGACTGCTGTTGTTGTCAGATCTATGACTGGAATCTATCAGGTTTGACTTTCAGCTTGAGTTTGTGCTCTATATCAAATAAAAAGACATTGGCATCTGATAGCATTTTGGTCAGAGACATCTGGACAATTACAGCAATGTAACTGTATTAATTTTAATGAATTAGTCAGGAGAAACATAACACTTGTAATAATGTAACTTGATACATATTTTTTTTATATCTTTCTTTTCTGTCCCCCCTTGTCTTTTCAAAGAAAAGTTGAGGACATGGTAAAGGGCTGGATTTGAGCACTAGTTTATCTATCAGCCAGGCCCACTGGCCATATTACTTTCGTGCATTTTGCATGTACTATTATGCATGTACTATACATTAATAATGTCCCAGCCAGTATATTGTAGAGGGGATATTCCACAGCGGCATCTGTTAAGTCTGTCCACACATTCCTGTCTTGACTTCTCTGCAACCATTTGATGGATTATCATAAAACATGGTAGGAATGATCAAGTTTGAAATATAGTTGTACATACTTCATGTGTATGCCCCTATATGAACATTCGTGCATGTTATTGCTAAAATCTAACCCAAAAAAATGTTACCTCTGTTTTTTCACTGACACAATTTGTCAGATTTTCATGAAACTTGGTAGATTTTATCAGTGAAAGAAGAGAAGTTGTGCATAGAACAATGTGCTTGCTTCACTTTTTCTATGAGCCCTTTTGACTGATTTTCATGAACTTTTGCAGTAATGACCACAAAATGAATTTGTGAATTTAGTGTTTGCTTGCCTTGCTCTTCCTTGATGTTTATGGAAATTTTAAGGAATGGCCAGTATGTAGTGAAGTTGTGCATATTACATGTGCATGTTCATTGCATTTATGTGCCAGGTTTCTAACCAGCAATACTGAGTTATATAGCCTTGTTGTGGTCAAAAGTTTGTATTCTTTAAATAGCTGTACTAGCACTATACTACAGTGCTTAAGTGAGTGACCTTAAATCGCTTGTTCCAGTTTAATATGTCAATGTATCAAAACCTTTTGTAAAAAATTTTGCCATAAAAACATTTAGATTTTTTAAAACTTAAAACTAAGAATTTCATAGCTTTTTATCTTCAATTTATTACATTTATTAGTAAAACTTAAGTTCTATTTATATCAAATATTTTATACCTGATTATGCAATATGTATTTGAGTGTATACAAGCTGATTGTATTTCCAGTCCCAATATGGTAGCGAACCATACCCCCCATATTTTTACTCCCGTTAACAACATGACTGGCCAGAGTCCACGGGGAAATTATACAGGGGCCATGCCCTTGAGGTAAGACAGTGTACAACATATAACCAAATTGTCTTGTCTCTCGTCTCCTTGACTGCAATTCTATATACACTTTTTATATCTTGCTTATATTAACTTGTATTGTCACGACTTCTGGAAAAACACAAATTATGTAATATATAATATTTACACTGAGGTGGGAATCAAGAAGAATGAATGAATAAATATCAATTTGTGACTGTAGGGAATGATAAAGAAAGGCCCAGAAAGAAAAGGAGCAGTGGACAGAATAGGAGTTAGTTTTAAAATATAAATCTACCTTGACTGTTGCAGTGCTACAAATGTAGTAGTTACAGGTATAGGTGATGAGTAATCATTGTTTTGTGAAATTGTAAAAAGGTCAATTCCAAAAAAAAATTGAAGTAAAGGTTCTTCAGGGAGTCTGCATGTAAAATGTTATGTGTGTGAACAATAATAATCGTATGTGACATCGGCTCTGTAGTAGAACATTTCCTATGTTTGAAAAGAAAGAAGATACCTTTCTCCAAATAAGGTCCCATTACGATAAAGGATGTGAAATACTGTACGAAATCACAGGAATAAAAGGTTGGGATGAGGGAGAGGGAGATCTATAGAGGATGAGGGGAAACACGAGTGAAAACAAAGAATATATATAGAATTGTAGTCTCATTTATTGTCCAGTATTCATAGCCAGCAACTAATACATGTATTTAAGAGCCCATTTTGTTACCTAGATAATTGTTATCACACTTTTTAAACTGTCTACAAGCACATAGTAATATCAGTGTACTATATATAGTGTCATGTAACTGTATGAAACAGTTGATAGTGCTGTACATATATGTCTCTAATATATGTGTCTCTAATATATGTGCCGTGTGCATAACCTTTCAACTAACATCTAAAAAGGAATATTTTATTTGTATCATAAAAGTTGGTTAATATTTTGAACATTTTTTTCTGCTTTAAAGATCATGTTCATTATATCCCATCAAACAAGGTTTTTTGGAGACTGTTAAGGAATCACTTTGTTTCTGAATATGCCATTGTGTTGGGTCACACATATGTAAATTCTCTTTAACTGTAGGTAGGAGTGAAGTATTGTAACCAAACTTGATAGATAGGTAGGTCATATGGCGTGGAAGATTTGCAAATCTTTTTATCAATGTTGCTAAGGTCAAGGTCACTTAGAGGTCATTAGGTTTTAATACTGATATGTATTTTAGATTCTACTTTTATTAGAATTTTATTTACCAAAAGATAGTGATAATGTGCTGTGTGAAATGTTTCCAGTCTAAACACATATAATTATGACAAGCATTAAAAATCTGACCACTGCATTCCAATGCCCATTTGTTAATACCACTTTACAAATCGTGTTGTTCAAAGACTAATTTATAACATTATTTTATGTTTTTTTCTAGAAATAAAAGTAAAATTAGTTGTCTGATTTTGAAAAAGTTTTAGGAAAATATACCATTATATGTCTCTTTATAAAAAACAGTTCTAGGAAATTACAGTTCTAGGTAAATATACCATAATTATGTTGTCTCATTTTGAAACAGTGCTAGGAAAATAAACCATTATTGGCTCATTTTGAAAAAGTTCTAGGAAAATGTATCATTATATTACCTCTTTTAAAGCATTTTGAAAATTACAGTTCTAGGAAAATATACCATTATTTGTCTCATTTTGAAACACTTAGAACTAGGAAAATATACCAACTATCTCTCTCATTTTAAAATACTGTTTTAGGAAATATACCATTATTTGCCTCATTTCAGAAAACATCAAAGTAGCTGCCGTTATATCATTACCTATCTTATTTTGGAAAACAGTTCTAGGAAATACACTACTATCTGTCTAAGTTTCTCAGTTTGTAACAGTTCTAGGAAATATACCATTATTTGTCTCATTTTGAAACAGTTCTAGGAAACATCAAAGTAGCTTCGACATTGGAAAGATATCACCATACAAGAATAATCAGTAAGACCAGTTACAGTTATACTGCTGTGATCACTCACACCCCCCTCAACAAAGAACTAATTGTTATATAAAACATGTGTATTTGGGTGCCTTGGACTTTAACAGAATTTAAAGAACAAAGTCTGCAGAGTTTGTACATGTATCATTATAGAAAAATCAGTTTCATTGCTATAGATTTCTTCAACTTCTTTATGGTATTTTCATTAGCTTTTTGGTCATTTTGAATCAAGTTAACCAAGCAAAAACATCATGTAAATCTAAAATATAGATTTATTTTACAAAATGAAGTAATGTTTGTCATAGTAGTAAAATATTCTTAAAATATTTTTTTCTTTAAATAGCTGAATGTTTTAGCTTGGTTATTATATAGCTTGTTTTCATTATTATGGATAAAATACTCCTGAATTAGATCTTGAGTTTCAGTGAGTTATCACTGTACAAATACACTCTGCAGTTTCTTGTAGTATTCATGTTTAGTTTTCATGGTGGATGGGACTGTTATATCCAGAAACAGTGATTTTGAAGTACTGATTCCTTACCTTATTTATTTCATTTCTCACTATTAACTACTTTGTTTACATTAGTTTTAGAATGTTAGATTTTGTTTAATTGATTATTTAATTCCAATTTGTTACTAATTCATTAAATATATTTAAAGCCAAAAAGAGACAGCCAGACCCCAGGCATGGTAAGTTGTGGACTGTATGAAAACAGAAGCACAATCTGTTGTGAAAGTTGAAGTTACCATGGCAACCAGTCTGAGGCAAAATGCAGTATCTCCTAACCTGATGTGTTACCATGGCAACCACTATGTGACACTGCAATATATCTTGACCTGATGTGGTTTGTCCTGCACAGTTTAACGAGTGTTGACCTTCCCTGCCTCGTGCAGCTCTCCGCTTACATCTGTGTATTCTAAAATAGCCCTTTATTTATCCTGTTCTGTGTTACTTGAGTGAAGAAGGTGTGTAGGCAAAGAAGGTTGGGCTGGTAGTTCATGCGTTAGCTTAGTCTATTTAAAGTTTCAGGTAAAATTCTTTATCGATACATGTTTGATACATCTTTGCATGCACCCTTTTTTTCACAATAACACCTTTATTGCAAAGAAGATATTTGAAATATTTATAAAGATTTTCCAGACTTTCTGTTGAGTTTTTCTTCCTTCAGCAGCACTTGTTTTTGAACATCCAAATGGCTGTCAAAAGATTTGCTTTGATGTTGAAATGCATTATGATTTTATTTCTATAATTTTTGCAGTGTTCATGAGTCGCAGGTATATGATGCTTGTATCTGCTTATATTCTGCAGAAATATGCATAGTCATTAGGTAGATAAGGGTTAAAGGGTTTAAGGGTTACATCAGTCTTATGTAGTAAAGGTATTTCTTTTGCCAGTGATTATTTCAGTTCATATGAGCTAAGCTTATTTGAACTTTAGTTGTGATTAGTTTTTTTGTCTGTGATTCTTTACATAAAGACTGCCTCTGTGACTGTTATGTTCAGAGTTTAGTATGAACAAGTTGTATATTAATGAATACTCTCACAAACAGAGCATCGGAGGGGATCTTTGTCTGTTAGTTTCTTGTGTCCATGTCTTCATAATTCCTTAAAAATATTGCATGTTCTGTTGTTGTTTTTTTCAAATGTTAACATGCAGAGCCCATAATTCCAACAGTGACAGCTCAAGGTCAAGGCTAAACTTGGAGGTCATTGGTTTTTCATCCGCACCAAATCTCCTAAGCTCCTTTAAAAGATTTTCATGAAACTTTCATCAAATTTTCATTTCATCAAGACTATGCTGAATTCATGTTACTACTGTTTGACTCAAGGTCAAGGTCATGTATGCAGGTGAAAGATCAATGATACTACACTAATGAAACTTAGGTCAATTATTCATCTTATGGAGACAACTTAGGTCACATGTTGGATTAAAGGTCATGTGACTACATTTCAAGTCTGCTTTGTAGCTCCTGGCCGCGTGCTTATAAAAGTTTTTTGAGCACAATCTCATGCTCAGCACGAAAACAATGCTCAAGTAATATGAACTAAAATCAAGTTATATATTGTTTTACAAAGTCTGGTTTCCATAACAATAATCAGAAGATCTCTTCTTGAGCTTATATAACTTTATATCAAGTTAGACTTGGTAAATAAATACAACTTGGATTGGCTTCATATTACTAGAGCATGATTTTAAGTTGAGCATGAGATTGTGCTAAAAAAACATTTATAAGCACAAGGCCCTGAACTGCCAGTTGGATTTTACAAAATCATGGCAAAAATGTCCACCATATAATAATATAATGTAATGGGGAAGCCATTTTTTGTGACAAGGAACTTGTGGGAGATTTAATCACATTCAATAAGCATTGTAGTTTTCTTTTTTTGTGTGAAATTTTGTAGTGTCTTTAAAATATGAATATGTAATCATGAAAAGAAATATATAATGGAAAGTACAAAATGGCACGTAATTTATAAAATTTATTGGCCTTTTTTCAATGAAATCAATTTTCCATTATGTGTAAGGATATTTCCATTTTTTTGGGACATTTTATTTAAAAAGCGGTAGAGATTTAATCTTAAGCACAATTGAACAAGTTTGAATTTTAATATCATTTATTTATGTTTACTGCAGGTGAGCATAATAATATTATATAGATATGATCTTCTAATGAATGATCTACAGGGTAGATAAAGTTATAGAATATTTAGAGAATGTGATATAGGGAATAGAATAAATCAAGCTACATTTCATTCTGAAAATATGTCCCGCACTGTTTTGCAGTCGAGAAAATCGATGCAGTTCTGTTTCCTTAGGTGGTAGTTTTCATCTTCCAGTATTTTTTCTTTGTCCATGTGAATTGTCTCCCTTGCTACCCAGAATATTATGCTTGCTTTTAGTATTTTAAGATCTGCAATTTACTGTAAGATATTGCTGTCCTAAATTTTAATGTTCAAAAGCTGTTTGCTTGTGTAAGTATACAATTTCTAAATATTTTGCCCATAAAGCGGAGCTTTAGTTTAAATACCTAAGGGTATAGATTTATTATGCCATATTTTGTAACGTCGATTTATAAAGCATATTGATGGGCCTGTTCACTTTCACCGTTCACAGGTGAGTTTGCTTGTAACATTAAAACGTAAAAGTTAACTATATTTTGCAACTGTCTGTATGTGAACGTATTTCTCGTGTTTGTAGGACGTCATCGTTCCGATCTCCCGATGGAAAACCGCATTCCTGGCAAGCATACTGGAATTTTTCTAAGTACTAATCACACTTAATGTGATTGATATATGTCAACTGATGCATCTTGTGTGCTCATTTAACCAGTGTGCATTTTGGCTTTATGCTTTTGGTGAATGGAATAATTGTAGCTTAGTTGCATTGGGGAATGTGACACGTTTTACAAGTTTTTAAGGTGGTGAAATAGGTCTGTTGGTAAAAATATGTATAAAAAATGAAGACAACACAATGTAAACAGAAAATTTTTATTCATAGTTTCGGCTTGTGTCTTCATCTGAAAAAAACGTTGTGGATGAGTGAAGAAGACAGAATATAAAATATACAGAAAAATAATTGAAATTTTCATTGAACTTTCTGTGAGAAATTTTATTTGGTCAATGTTTTATACATGTTTCTCTAAAACACTGACGCCAGACTAAGTATTAATCAGTGATGCTGTCTTTAGTGTAATAAAACTCATTTACAGAGCATGTTGATTGTTGCAGATTTACTTACTTAAATTACGCATGCTTCTTTAATTAGTGAAACTATAATGCTACAATGTACCAAATTGTTACAAAGAGAAATGACTTGCGGATTTAGCACGAGCATATAGATATCAAGCATATCAGTAATTGTCAATGGTTTTCCAATAATTATTTACATAATGATACATTACTATAATAAAAGCGAGTTTAATCAGTTTCCATTGTTTATTTGAATACTAATTTTTCTTTCCTTCCTTAGCAGCTAACAGCTGTAAAACCTAAAAGAAATTAGATTCAGATTATCTTGAATTTACATTAAAAAAAAAATGTTAAAACAGAATTTGAAATCCACTTTGCAGGATTGTGTGTATGTTGGATCACCGTTTGTTTTGCAGGAACAGGTGTTTTCTGAGTGTAAATGTTTGTCTTTAGGTTATAGTGTTACAAATTTAACAACAAAGCTTTAAAAAAAGTTCCTTTCAATATTCAATCTACCTTAGCTTTTGGCCTAAAATGAAGAGTAATCATACCTTTTAAATTCAGTAATTTGAATAAAAAACCTAGGTTACATAATCAGACAACCTTATGTCGTCTGCCTCTTATAGTGGTGAAGATGCTTAGTCACAAAGACAACATAATTAGGAAACCCTTGTCCTCACCTCAGAAGTTTGCTTAAACACCAGTTCTGTTTAAACATCATCACAGCTTTTATTTTGATCCTCTGTTAATTAGGAGTCCATATTGTCAGAGAAAAACCAAGTTTTGTTTCCTTCTTGATTTTAAATTCACTTTCAAAATTTATTTAGCCAAAAAGTGACATGTATTTCGATGTGAACGGCATTTCATGACAGAAACTATTAACGCAGAAAATTTAAGTAATAACTGGCCGAATGTCGGGGTTAACTGAAGTCAGCAGTTGAAAGTGTATTCACTGTGAATGTACTGCATTTTACAGGGTGAATGATAAAATTTCGAAGAAGCAGACAAACTTCAAGACAAAGAATGCTGCGAACCACCACAGTGTTTTGATCAGTCCCCAACCTCTCCAGTCAGAGAAGAGTCATCTACATGATAAATCTCTCGAAAAGTTACGCACACAGAAAAGGGAGACAACAATGTTTGAATCAATGAGACGAGACAAAGAAATGATCAGTTTTCCAGAAGTGAGAGGAGCCGAAGGTATAACTGCTTTACGTTGAGAATATACTCAGAACTGCATGTGCTGCAGTAACTCGTCTAATAATATTGGCTTGAATAGTAATCCAACATACTAGATAGTTTGTCATGCCGAACCACTTGTGTTTTTCAATGTCATTGTAGAACATATATTAATCAGATTCTATTTTTAGTTTCTTCTACATATTTACATCGATCTTGTATTCTCTCAGGTGATTGTACTCATATCTGGCTATTGCGTAACCAAAAATAATTTCCTCTCCGTAGTATAGTAGATTTTAGAACCATTTTAGAATCACTGAAACAGTTTCATTTTCAAATCTACAGAGTCTATTTAAGAAAACTATATAGTAGCGTAACTAACATACTATTTCCACTAATCCGTTGTTTACAGCAGCGCCTATGAAATCCAAGACCAAGCTACAGTCAAACCAGAGGTCCAATGTTGCAACCATTCCACATATAACAAACATAGACCCTTTCCAAAGTAGTAGTCAGGTAGGTTCTTTAACACAGTTCTGATAAATAAGTGGTAGCACATACATGTCTGGTTTCATTAAGTTATTTTTCCTTCCCTTACAAATTTTGTAAATTATACACTGAGTTTTTGTAAAATCTCAAGTTATTTTTCCTTCCCTTACAAATTTTGTAAATTATACAATGAATTTTTATAAAATCTCAAGTTATTTTTCCTTCCCTTACAAATTTTGTAAATTATACACTTTCTCTAGCTGTTTTTCATTGCTTGGCAATTCATCATTGAAAATATACAATTTTTTGCGGAAACTGTAAAAGTTTGTGTTCTGATTCTTTACAAAGTGTACATTTGTATGTAGGTTATTCAGACAACTTGCTCTGGTGCTCTGGCTTCACCACTCAAGTCCTTGCTCAAATTAGTGAGCACTGTTAATTACACTTACATAATATTTTTCCAGCTTCAAAGTATGAAACTAAATATTCGGGTCAAATCAGGGCCTTTAGAATTCATTTACTTTTTACTTACCTAAGTCTGAAATTTTATATCAACAAGGTTTTAAACAAGTTGGAGGAAGTTGGGATGTTATCACTCAGGTGAGTGATCCAGGGCAACTTTGACCTTGTTACTCTTTTGAGGCCAGTTCTGTAACCAAGCACCAAACACCAAGCTCTGCCTTATCTTTACATTTTGGTGATTTGTTCTTGTGACATAATTTGTGGGTTAACTTGAAATTTAAGTTTAGTGACATAATGCTTGAGGCCATTTTCATTTGCCAGACATTTTTCTGATGCTACTTTATCATTGAAACTTTGATACAGAAAGAGAGTTAGAGAAAGAAGGCATGTAGATTTGCCCTTGTGTGTAATTCTATGTATGTATTTTGGTATGGGCGCTGACAAATAGAGCAGAGTTATGAATTTGAACTTAGTGAAAATGGCTATGTTAAGCTTGTCTCACAATTTTTTATCAGCGTCACTGTGGACAAGGATAAACAAGGATAAAAAAAGAGCAAAAAGTTTGTGTGATTTTGTGTGAATCTTTGATCAATGACATCTAAATAATGGCGCCAGTGTCCCATCGACATAGACATTTCCATTGTTTACTGTTGCATTTTCTACTGTTGTTAGTCTTCCATTTTCCCATCACTTCAAAAATCTCGTGGTTTTGTTGCAGTAAGTATGCACAATGTACATGTACTGTAAGTATACCCTATTGTGACTATGGATGTATTAGAACTTCAGGAGCTGTTGTCTGTCTTACAAGGTGCTTACACATGACTGCTCTCAAAATGTTGACAGTTCTTAGCTCTACTAGACAAAGTCCAGCAGAGCTTATGCCGTGGTGGTTTGTTAACTGTCTGTAAACTTTTACTCAACAGGTCATAATTTACATTTCACTTTCATGAAACTTGCTCAGAAGGTTGCCTGCGACCTGTAGATGATTTCTGTAGTTTTGGGGGTCAGTGGGTTGAAGGTCAAGTTCACAGTGACCTCTTTTAGCTTTTCCTTAATAACACTCTGCAGGTAACAATTTTCATTTGACTTTCAGGACTTGCTCGGGAGGTTGGTTGCAAACTGTATAAATGATCCCTATTGGTTTTGGGTTCAGTAGGTCAAAGGCCAAGGTCACAGTGACCTGAACTTCGAAAATCATTTCTGCTTGATATTTTTGAAATATCAACAACTGCTTCAAACTTCATAAGATGATTGGTCTTACTGAAAGAAGCATCCTTACTGTTTTTGGGGTCAGTGGGTCAAGGTGACCTCTGTTAGCTTTTCCTTGATAACATTCAAAAATATTTTAACCCAATTTACTCAGAATAGTCCAATCAGTTCAGTAAAGCGATACTGGCCTATATGGGCCTCTTGTTTTAGTTTTAATATTGTCTCACAGGTTTTTAGACTGTTATTCTTGTTAGCAACATCTTACACTTATTGTTTTGCTGATAATGAATGTAGAAAGAGATAGTAAACAGGTCAAATTGTCATGAAAGAATTGCCCGTAGGTAAGGGAGCTAGCATGACCTTAAAGAACACATGACAGCTGTTGATTTTGTAACAAGGTCAAACTCAGTATTTCTAAATTTCTCTCATAACATTTTAAATGCAGACTTGCTAATGCCACTTACACATTTTTCTTTTAAAAACCTGTAGTTACAAAGGTCTAGCTCCAGTTCAGCTGAGCACAGAATAGCCCTGGTGATCTGGAAAGATTGTCTGTCAGTTGTCCATATTTTGTTCCAAACAACATTTTTAGACCATGTGAATGTTCCTTGGGTGATGTGCTAACAAATAAGAACCGCAGTTACCATGGCAACCTGAAGGAAAAGCTTTTTTTAAAAACACTTTGAACATCTTGTCAAAAACCCACTAAGACAAAACTTTAATATGTGTTGTGCAGTGCTCTCTTGGGTAGTCTGTAGTAAGTTTGTACAAACACAAGCTCCTGACATCAAAATTGACCCCTTTTAGATATTTCTTGCTATTTAGGTCATAATCTCATAAAATCTTGTTTATAAACACAAAGTAAAGAACAGAGATAGTTGGCATTTAACATCATCTAGTGGTGCTCTGATAAGTTTGCTCAAAGAATGCCCGTTTAGTCAAAATTGGCCTAACTCTGAAGGTCGCGCATATGTTTATAGCGGACAGTTAAAAACATTGGCTGAAATTGTTAATTCAGGTGAGCCATGTAGGGCCTAAATCACCCTCTTACATAAGGCCACAATAACACTCTGTTACATGTTAGATTCTCTATATTCTGTTCATAGTTTCTACTTATTTCATATGTTTACACATAGTATTCTAGTGCGTACACTTTTCAATATTGCTGTATAAAAGCCGAGAAGTAGATGTAAGTGTTTTATGTAGACAATGATGCACAGTGCTGTTTGATATGTACACGTAATGCTGGTCACATATGGTCCTCAAAACAACATGTATAATGCTTATGTTCACTTTTGTCAGGTTTTGTCTACATGTTGTTATTATTGAACTGGCTTTTGTATTTCTTCAGCAGAATTGGGTCTGCCTCCGGGAGAAATTGGCCATTTTGTTTTTTCAGCCATTTCAGAACATTGAAAAGAACGCTTTCATTTACAGATAATTAAGTTTTTAATATATAACTTATTTATAATGTTAAGGTTGTTAACACAGATTCGGTCTCGTAGAGCAAGGTCAAGTTCAGGTCCTACAGTTTACAGATGCATTGATACACAATCTCGCTCATGGTACAACCATCGCCGACCTGTTGACAAATGGCAGCGATATACATGTCCTGCTCGTCAAAAAACTCAAGTGTTGGTAACCTTAGACACTAACTGTAGTTGTTCAATAGAAACACATGTAACTGCATGCTGCTATAAAACAGGGTCAAGTTAGAACTTAAGGAACTACTTTCGTAAAAGAGGTTCATAGCTCAAAGTGTGAAATTGGCATTAATTTTGTCAGTTGTTTGAAGCAGCATTTGTCGGAGTTCCCTTTCCTACAGTTTTCAACAGGTTTGTGCTACTTTGTAGAAGTTAATGGTGTTAATCTAATCGAAGTTAGGTTTATTAAGCAGTTGTTTTTTTTAAAAACCCGTTTATTAGAATGCCCATGTTGTATGGCTGAGGGCGTCAAGCATGGAGAGGAAGCTTGGGACTGCATTTCGGGTCACTAGGGTCAAGGTCAAGGTCACTGTTACTAAAAAAAGAAAAATAGTTTCCGCTCAATAACTCAAGTTAGAAGTGACCAATGAAACGCAATGAAATGCAATGAAACTCAGTGTGTAGGTAGCTTGCATGGAGAAGAAGCTTGAGATTGCATTTTTGGTCACTAGGGTCAAGGTCACTGTTACTAAAAATAGAAAAATGTTTTTTTTTAATTCTACAATTTCTACAGGTGCTGTTTAAACCTAGTTTGGCGACATTGCCTCAATTTCTTTTTATATATGCTTCAAGAACAAAATTAGGTTAAGAGGTAGTAAGACTTAAGTAACAATGTATTTAGTTTTTCTGTTGTTGTTATTATGGTCAAATTTTGCATGAATATTATTACCATAAAAATGGACATGTCTAAAACCAACATGTCAAAGCTGCTCTCAGACAGTTTTAGACCTTAACTTTGACAATTTTTAACTTTAAGCTATTTGTCACCATTTCGACAGTAACAAATGTCGTTTAAGCAATAGAGACAGTATTTACTGTGTTCATGTGTTGCTTGGTTACAAGTTTTTGAGTCAGTGCTCTCTATATTTCGCATTTACTATTTCATCTTGATGAAACTTGATAATACTTTTTATAGAATACTCCGCAGATAATGTTCAATAACTTTTCACATTCAATTAAATTTGAACTATCACAAGAGTAACAGCCCTTTAGAAATATTCCCAATTTAGCAAGGTCTGCTATCTATCTCACTTGAGTAACTCTGACAATGTTAATAAATTTTAGCAACCAGTGTAATCACCCCAGTAACAAATAAAACTAGAGTCATAGCCATTTTATAGCAGACATTGTCATTTCAACACTTTAAGACAATTTTTGTTGGCATAATTTCTTGCCTTACGTTAATATAAACTATCCTTGTCACTCTGTAATTATATCCCTTTATAACTTTTAGTTGACCTTGGGGGATATGACCATGGTTTTTACAAGTCTTCCTTTGGTGAAATTACTCAGCACATCTCCATGATTAAAAAGATCAATTTCATTGTAAGACCTTAATCTTCAATCCACGTAAAGTAAACAGGACTGGTATCGGTCAAAGATCTGCCAATGAGGAAATATTTGAAATGAGCATCTAATATTATTATCATTCATATCTCTCTTTGAAGCTTCTATTGATATTAATTAGAACAACATTTTGAGCCTGGAAGTTATTACTGCCATTAATGAACATAACAAGCTACAAAGGTATTTCCTTATTACTTTTGTTGGGAATATCTGTATTAATTTTCAGAACGTACAAAACATGTATTGGCTTTTCACTACTAAGCAACAGCAAAGTTGCAAATTAAGCAGATGTGAGTACAAAAGGATGTCTTAAATGACTCTGATGCTTTGAACTTTGCACAGTAAACATATTAACAAGAATAGGAAACTGGCCATTTCAGATACAACAAGATGAGATTGAGTAACCTATAAAAATTCACATACACAGCTGTTGAAAGATATAGGTCTTTAAAAGTTGCTTTAAAGATGTCTGTAAAAGCTTTAAAAGCTATTTTACAGACACTAAACAGACATTGTGTCATTAAAAGCTGTTTTACAAGCATAGGTCTTTAACACCTGCTGTATAAACAAATATCCTTAGCAGCGATTTGACAGAAATAGTTTAAAAGCAGTTGGACAGGCAAAGGTCTCGTAGATACAGATCTTTTACAACCACAGTAGAATTCCGCTATTATGACCGTCTTCTGTACTTTTGATAAATGGTCTTAATGGCAGAGTGGTCTCAATAGGGAGTTGACTTAATAAACCCAACTGTCATAAATGACAGTACTCTAGTGTCAGACTATTCATACTTTCTTTTGATTTTGATTTGATTTGATTTGATAAATAAATCAAACTTTCTTTTGCTTTCTATACAGTTAATATGTATGATAAACAAATGAGGTGTGTGGTGGGATAAAATACATTGGTAATGCCGGAGGCGCTAGAAAGGTATAAATGCTGTGGTCTGATTAGGGGACAATAAAACAGTTTAAATCGCTGATTAGTGACAGGATACGATGGTCACTTTAGTGGAACAGCGGGGATGGTGGCTTTTCTGGTATAAACGACCAATAGAATATATACTAAAAACAGTTAGTTCATAAAAAAAATAGTCGTAATAGCGGCGTGGTCACATTTTTCTGTATGGTCGTAATGCAGAATTATACTGTATGTAATTAGATCATTAACAGCTGTTTTACAGACAATTAAAGGTCTTATAAACTATTTTACAGACATAAATCTTTAACAGCAGTTGGACAGGCAATCATAGCTCTTTAATAGCTGTTTTACAGACAAAGGACTTTGACAGGTGCTTTACAGACAGTTCATTTATAGCTGTTTCTTAAAGGTCTTTAATTGCTGTTTAACAAGGTTAGATCTTTTACAACTGTTGCACAGACAAATGTCATAAACAGCTGATCTTGATTTAGATTGTTTATAAGTCTTGGCTGCCCCTGGGAAATTTCCCTTGTTGAACTTGCCAAGACCCAAGTATGACTCTGGTACCTACAAAATTTGAGAAATTATGAAGTTTTGTTTTACCTGACTGCAATACCCAGTCAGTTTTGTCGAAATGTTGTTTATTTAGCTAAAAATTGTGTAAAGTGCCTGGGTAGCCAAAGTAGGTGTGAGGGTGTACAGACCAGACAAGGTGTTGCCAGCATAATTTGGTGCTTGAACCACTTTGCCTTCTTTATATGGTGAAAACAGCTGATCTTTAATTGTATGGTAGTTTAGCAGTAAAGCATGATAGGTTTAATGAGGAATGGAAGAAGAGGCCAAACATAATAGTTTGACTGATTAAACAAAATATAGACTGCAGTATTGCTATGAGGAATATATGGTTTAGCCACCTAAACAGATCTAATAAAATTATTACTAAATAGGTCACGACCGTACCTCCTCATATGACAACAGTGCTGGTTTTACCAGGAAGCGGACTCGAGATTGACTCGATAAGCTAAAAGCTTTCTTCACAATCAAGCTAAAATAAATTAGTATAAACTAAATATTTCACTTCTTCATTGACATTGGTGAGAAAATAGAGGTCTTTCAGACACCGTACTGTTTCTTGGCTGAAGTCACTGTATGTTGCATGTGTCGGCAAAACACTTAATGATTTGACTCACTTCATAATGTGCTAGCTGTGTATTTTGATGTTGAAACTGCATGAGTTTAATCTCATTTTAAGGCTATACTAAGTATATGAATTGTAAATTAATAACATTCTAAAAAATGTTTATATTACACAAAATGTAAACAAGTAACCAACAGGTCTTAACCCAATTAAACATGTTTACTCATACATTGTATTTTGAAAAAATGAAATGTTCAGTTGTAGTTATTATGTCTTCTCCAAGTATAGACCAACATATTGTTAGGTCACCTGAGCATATACTCAGGGTATTGTTGTGACCTCTTACCTGATGTCATAATATGTAGACAATTGTCTTCAAATACAGTTTCCTTGTAAGCCACTTGATAGAAGTGGATATTTTGAGGACGGTCTTCCACCACAGGTGTCCAAAGAATTGTATTCAATGCTGAACCATTGTTACTATGGCAACCAAAACTTTGATATACCTCAGTTGACTGAGGTCCAAAGGCCCAGAGCAGAGACATTCATTGTGTGGCATTCAAGGTCATTTACCAAGTTTGTTCCAATTAGACCTATCACTGAATGTGATTAATACCCCTGCAAGACTGCTTTATCAACTAAAGAAGTTATTAGCAATAGAATGCCTTGTAAAAAGCTAAAATAGAGTTATGGTTCTTGGCAATAACTCAGTAGTTAGTCCAGATAAGAGTTATAGTTCTCTGTACACTGCACTATCTCTCATTGTGCTTGATTATTGTATGAAGTTGTATTGAATTCCAACTAATAGTTTTTAAGTTATGCCCTGGACAAGGAAAATGCAACAGACTGACCGACCATCCACCAGATAACTCAAGTAAAGCTCCCTAAACTTCACTTGAGGGGTATAAGAATATTGCTGGGATCAAAACATACATCATATTGAGGTAATGTGCACATCACATGTTTCAGCCAGCCCAGGACAAGGTCAATAGGGAGGGGATGTACCAAGGCAGGCATTATTTTTTGTCTCAAAAGATGAGCCATTTACTTGCAAGCAATAAATATGCATTGTGAGCAGTTGTTGTTGAATATTCATGGCTGGTAAAGGATATTCCAATAATGTAAGACTGGAATACTTTTTCACAAGTTACACATTACAACAATTACTTTTACCAGCAAGCCATCTATTACACATCTTTTTAACACTTTAATTTAAAGAAACTTCTCAGGGAAGATATGAGAATCATACATTAAATGCTGTCCCAGTACGAAGTATAAATTAGTGTTGATCGGTACTGTTGTATGAAAATAATAAGATATGCAGGAGTCATTCTATTCTCTAGAATAAGTGTGGATGAACACTGTCATGCTTAGTGGAAAGTTAAATTTGTCATCCAATCAAAACGCTGTATTCTACAGCATACATGTTTCTTGTCATTCTGTGGGATTAAGAAGGGATAAAACAGAAATATTATATTTTCATTGGATGGTAAAATCAGTTGCCCTATAATTGGTTTGTTATGAAAATACTCACCTGTTTAGTATGATAAATATGTTTTTGCGTCTATGTCAAGCCAGATTTCTGGACATGTACATATTGTTAAAGACGTGCTCACAGTAAGGTACTTTGAATACACGACTTTACAGTTTCGAGACTGTACAGCGTAGATATCCGAAGCGTATCAAGTGATGTTGAAAGTTATCTTCCTTGAATTTTGAGTAAACTGAATGTATTACGTTTATAATCAATAGAAAATAAGCTATTTATAAACTGTCTGTCTAACATGGTTGCTTGTGATATTGTTACAATATATGAATCATTAGAAAGCTTGCGATCTTAGCTTTCTAAATATATGCAATTTGATACATTTTATTTAACAACAAACATTAAATTAGTTGTTAAACCTGACCATATATCGGGAATTTTACATAGAAGTTACATATAGTGATAAGTAGTCGGTAATATTTACTCAATAAAAATAGAGGGATGCCTTTTGAAACTGTGTTGTGTATAGTGTAAGTAAATGTGTAATTTTATTGGCTGAAAGTGCAAAAAAACTGTACTGTCAGTGACAACAGGTTTGTCTCACTGCATTGTTGTTTATTATTTCAGGTGGAAACTCACAGTTCAGAAAAAGGCAGCGAGAGCAACTTACCCTCAGTATGATGTCACGACTTCTCCCTCCAAATCATCGTCGGGAGTTACCATAACTAAACAAGATCAGGCAACGTCTGAAAATAACAGAGCTAGTCCAAACCTTCTTGGACCCACTATAACTATGATCAAATTCTAGATTGGTGCTTTTGAAGAGTCAGTGAAATAGTTATTTTTCATGCATTTATTTACCAGGGTTTGTCAAGTTGAGTGATGATATCTACAGGTCATATATAGGGTGATAATAAGATGACTTTTATATGTTACAGTATTAAGTACCAGATTTTCAGAGCAAATACAAAAGGAAATTGTTTTATTTGTTAAAATGATAGCCAGAATTCTCTTAGTTATCGTATGTACAACAGAATGGTTAACAGTTTTGAAAACTGGTTATACTTTGGACAATCATTATTTAAATGGCACTGGTATGTCTACACGTAATGGTGTCAGATGTAGAAGCTGAAATGTCTATTTGAGAATGAAAGATAGAATTGTACATGAAGAAGGAATATAGCCCGTATGTCAAAATGAACAACGACAGTATTATTTACAGAGGTTGTGTTTTGACCAAATTAAATCATTTCAGTGGCTGACTTGACCATTTCTCTGAAATTTCAAGTAAAGACTTTGAATGTCAGCTATTCTGAATAATTGTAATTACATTCTTTAAATGTTAAATGTTTGATGAGGTCAGCTCTTCTGATGTTTGTTTTGCCTGCCTGCACAGCAGCAAGGTGATACCAAAGGACCACTTCTTTGTCCTCTATCTGTCTATCCATCTGTATGTCCTGTCTGAAAAAAATTAATCATACCATTGTTATCCTCAAAAACATTTATTTCAAATTTTAAAGGCAAATAGAAAGCAATAAGAAGAACTGCAGTATGCAAGAAACATAACTCTTGCATTATTCATTTCAGTGATGACCCTCATTGCAGTTATTATTAAAGATAATGTGTCTCGTAGAGCAGTCACTTACATAGGGCAATCTTTCTTTTGGTTGTTTTGATGTCTGTGCAAGGTTTTTCCCGCCTTAATCATGTCTTACAGCAGATGAACATTAAGCTACATGGAACTTCCTTGCTTTTTGTTTTTTTTGGGGGGGGGGTCCAGATGACCTAGTCTAAACCAATTCAAAGAAATCAGAGGTTGTTCTTTTTAATTGTGTTGAGCAAAGTAGTTATACCTTCTCATTGTCATGTAACACAGACTAGTTGCAGACATGTCTGTACGGTCATCAAGTTTTCTATAATATTTATTAGAGGCATTTATAATGGATACTTTCAGTTATATGAATGTTCGCCTTGAAAATTATTTTCTGTTTTGTAGCCAGTATTGCATTTGACTGCACTTTTTGGCATTTACTTTTCAATTACATGTTGCTATTATCGGTAAAGATTGTCATTAATATATCATTATCATTTATTGCATTTAAATGCAGAGTTAGTTCTGTTTGAGCATAATGCAAAAGTGAAGAAACAGTATTGTATTATATATTATGTGCAATCCTTAGATTCATATATAAATTCACCTGTGATAATACATATAGAAAAGTGCTGAACTGAAATATGAGAGGGTTTCATTGCAGAACTCTTTACTTGTCATACAGACTATCGTATTTATTATAAAATGGTGTATTAATGATTCACTAGCTTCATTTGTTGGTTCATTAATTGCTGAGACAATTTATACGTTCACTGAAATACACATTGATACAGTAAACTCTGTATATAACGACTACGCATATAAGCGAAAATTTGGATATAAGGAACAAATTTTCTCGGCCCGATTATTTTTTCTTTATTTATTTTATATGAAAATTGTATATGGATATAACAAACTCTGGATATAACGAACACATTTAAATTGTCCCAAGGAGTTCGTTATAAATGGAGTTTACTGTATTTTTTTTTTAGAAGGACCATGTTGTACTTTACAGCCATTTTTGTGGAACAGAATTGAGTACAATGTAATGATTTAGTACTGAAAGTAAAGTTTCATTCATATAAGGGTATAGACCCTGTCAATCTGATACACCTTGGTCAATTTGTAAATTTTTGTTTTCATTTTTTACAGACTTGCAATAAAGCAATATTTTGGCTACTGTATTCAGTTGTAGCCAATCAGATTGACTTTTGAGAGACATCTAAGTAGCCTATCTAAGATATAAAAATCTTCATCATTATCTACATGCATTTTTGCCCATCACTGTACCATATTGTGTTAAAGTTAGTTTTTCATTTTGGTACAATACTGTAGACAGAATATATTTCATCATGGTGCCTTCATCTCTAACTTGTGATACATGTACATACATTTATTATTGTGATTGTCAACAAGACCAGCCATTATGTAACATGCAGTACCAAGAGAACATTGTATATCATATTTTAGTGATGTTTATACATACAGCAGACCTCAATACAGTCAATTTAGAATAATGTGACATTAATGCAACAGATATATTGTGCGTACATATTGGGTAGGTCATGTATGCAAGAATGATTTTAAACCCTAAAAATATCAAATATATCTACATGAGGAAAATGGACTCTTTCATTGCATCACTGTCACATTGTCCTGTACTTATTGTATTTTCATGTCATTTTTAATGTACAGATGGGACAGTTTGATTTGTTTGTATGAATTCACATACAATAAAGACAATGTCAACTGATGGAAACATTTCCATTCCGTGAATAAATACTCAGAAATGATGCCGGTACAAATCCATTTAAAGAAGTGCCAAAACAAACAATGTCCAGGTCACACATTTGGGTATTATGTCCAGTTACAGCAGACGATCTAATAATTGAATGATACTCAATGCTGTAAGCTACCTTAATGAATGATTTTGTAATCTTCTGTTCAGGGGAATGCATTTTCAGTTACTTTTGCATTTATTTTTTTATAAAATGAAGCTTTAGTTGGAACTAAGTCAGGTGCAGAAGGACTTGCAGCAGTCACATTGTAAGAGTTTTATATATTCCAGACACTTTGACATTTTCACAGTAGGGTAAATTTCACTATTTTAGAGAGATTCCATAAACATTTCAGTGAGAGTTGTTATTTGTAATTACAAAAACAAGGCTGAAGTCTTTTCAGAAATATATATCTCTTTTTGTTTTGCCTTTTACAGATCTATGCATTTTAAGGTTTGTGGTTTTAAATAAGGGTATACAAAAGGGTACTGCTTGGATCTGATTTTTTTTATCTTTGAATGTTTTACAAAATCTTGTTTTCATAGTATATTACACAGTCTGGTTTGAACTGCTACATTTCTGAAAAAAAATGGGGAGTGCAGAACAAAAAGGAAGTACTATACATGTTTTAATAGAAGGCCCGTCCCTCATGATACAGATATGTTACTTAGTGAAAGGCAATTTGCCTATCAATAAGTCAGTGAAGTCCTTAGGACCTTAAAAACGGAGATATCTGTATTGAGGAAAAGCGCAATTTTATAAGTAGCCCCCATTTGGTATAAATTAGCTTTCTGTGGCATTATTAATACCCTAGGGTAGTTAAACAGAACACAAACCTAAAGATTCATCATACAGTGATGGAAAGGCAGACTACAAAGTTATTTTGATTTTCTTATTTAAAACATTTGATGGATATAGAAAGTGTGGTTATTACAGACTGCTTTTATATCATTGACTGCAAGAATGTTTCAGCAGGTACATCTATTACATGATACTCTGTAAATAAAAGTAAATTATTTATGTTGTCTGTAAGAGAGAAGATAGTCAGTCAGGGTAAGAAATCAGAACGTATCTGTATCGAGCCAAAATGTAGAACTCAAAAGAGGTCAGTAATTCGGATGTTCTGTAAAAGAAAAATGTTCCTTATAAAATAATAATTTTTCATTGTGTCATGTAGTTACTTAATTATTTTTTTACCTGAAAAAGTTTCTTTATTGAAATTTCTTTAAAATCAAGCCTAAAATAATGCTGGCAGTATATTATTAGCCTTTGTTTGTGCTGTGTACTTTTCTAAATTAAACAAATAGATAAAGATCTTAAATTTGATAAGCATTTACTGATTGGAAACATGTCAAACAGGATAAAGTGCCAGTCTTTTTTAGCTCACCTGAGCACTTGGTGCTTAACTTGAGAACTTGGGATGTCATGGTCACAATATCTTGTCTTTCCCTCTGCCCATTTACAAATGTATTTAGACAATTTATCTGTTTATATACAAAATCATGAAAACTTGAGAATTTTGGGCTAACTTTGATCAAACTTGGACTAATGAAGGGTTCTTTACGTAAACCTAAAATGTTGAATCTTTGTCACTTGGTCAGACCATGCGAGACAAAACTACAGCCTCATTTCTTTAACCGTATTCAACCAGATCTTAGTAGAAGTGAACTTTGGAACAGTAAAACTTGTATTGCAACAGGAGATTGATAAGACGAGCTGGGTAATATTATTGTTAGTGAAAGACTAGCTTCAAAACTTGTTTTTGTCTAACAACTATGGTGATTTTTTAAGTTGGCTGTAAACTTGCTTTGACATATTGTCTATTGATTTTCAGATTTGTAATTTTGTGTTACAGTTTTTTGTTTTTAAAATAGTATTTGTTGTTCATTTATTTTTGTATATGTTTGAATGCTCAAATTTTAATATAATGTATCATAATTTATTGTTATTTTGTCAAAAGACTTGTTATGAAGCATTCAGCAACATGTTGTTTTCAATCTGCCCCTCCAAATGAGCAACTTCTAGAAATGCCTGCTCAACTTGATTCTTTTTTGCAGATGGTTTAGAGTACTTACATCTCCCTATTTTAAGATCTTGCAAGTGGTTCTAAAAAATGGAATCTAAATTGTAGCAAGGTTGGGTTATTCAGGTCAGCTGTATTTTTGTGCCTGTCCAATCTTACTACATCCTTTCAAAGTTTCACAGTCACTTCTTTTTACAATGTAAACTAAGATTTCTTTCATGAATTTTACCGTAATGGGGGTCATGATTAGCACAAGATACAATCTTGGTAAAGGACCATTAGACAAGCTATCAGTCAAAAATGCCGTTTGAGACAAATACCGGTAAGCCTATGCCATAACCAGTAACCCTGAATCAGTTTCAACTCCAGATCTTGATTTGAAGAATCTTGGTGGAGGACCACAATATGATACTACTTGCCAAATATCTAAGCTCTGGGCCCTTCAGTTCTGGAGAAGATTTTAAAAATATTTCCCTATATATCTGTTATATCAAGTGACACAGGGGCAAGTCATTTTTGACCTGATGCCAGATATTTAAGCTCTGGGCCATGTGCTTTCAGAGATTTTCTTAAAGAAACCCATGTAAAATCAAGTGACCCCTAGGGCAGGGTCAATCTTGAACCATGGGGCATGATTTATACATGCTTGGTAGAGGTCCACTAGGCAATGCTACAATGCCAAATATCTAGGCTCTGCACTTTACAGTTATTGAGAGGATTTTTAAGTTTTTCCATTTTATTACATTGACATCCAGATTTCTGAAGGGAATTAAATTTGAATATTTTTGGTAGTGTTGTGCAAGGAACATCCTGTGAAGTTTCGTTGAAATTGGCCAAGTGCTTTAGTAGATGATCAATTGATCATGTTGAATGAAGCAAATTGTGCACAGCAGACTTCTAACAATCTTATAACCTGACCCTGACCACGAAGGTCAGGTGAGCTATAAAGTTGAGCAGGGTGCATAAAATCCATTTCAATTAATGAAAATAGTGTTTATGTCCTGCAAGTTATCCCCTACTAGAAAATGACTATTTGAAGGAAGGATCCTGACCAGAAAGATCATAAATAGAACAGCCACTTCTAGATTTCTTTCATGGCAGTGAATAATTCTACATTTATGGCAGACAAGTAGTATGGTCTTGAAAATATATATTCAAAATTATGTTGAATCTGCATGAGCAGTTTCAAACAAGCACACTTTAAATGGTATTGAAATTGGGTTAGATTTTCACAATTGTCTATGTTAAAGTGCAGAAATTTAGCTCACCACTGCTGCAATATTCTAGTAACTTGCAATTTCTTGAAGTATCCTGGTCGCATAATAAACATGGGGATGGCTGTCAAGTTTCAAAGTGTTTTATGAGTTTTTGTAGAAAACAGATTACAAAGTTTAGGTCTTGGATTCAGAGAAATTGATAATTCTCAAATATTCAGTCAGGCTCTAGTGAGGCAAACAAGAGGGCCATGATGGCCCTATATCGCTCACCTGGCTACCATTGGCTATAATACCAAGTCATCAATAGCAGAAAGGGTCAATTTTGACCTTTCTACACTCTTGGAATATACCATCTAGGCAATGATACATGCCAAATATCTAAGCTCTAGGCCTTGTGGTTTCAAAATTAAGATTTCTAAAGTTTTTCCTATACAGTAAAACTTCCTTAACTCAAGCGATAACTGCAGAACCTGGGATAACTCGAGGACTTTTGTCGGTCCCGGCCATTTTATCTGTATGTTTAACCAGAAATCACCATGGATAAATCGAGCATCAATAACTAGACAGCCCGGGATAACTTGAGGAACATCTGTGGTCCCACCAGGTAGCTTTCTTACTAAATTAGCTGCGGCAACTCGAGGTCACTGATTATATGATTTTTCTCACCTCCCCTGGCACAACATTATTTTGACATGTCATGAGAAAGCTATTTTTTATTGATTGTTTATTGATACCGTCCAGTGGCCAAAGTGTTTAAGATATTATTCACACATTTAAATCCTCTTCAATCATATGTAATTTCAGCCGCCTATTTGATTGAATAAGAAGAAAATAAAGAAATTTATGTTTGAAAGTGTTTAATTACGAGAACTTGATGAGATGAAAATTATGAGTCTGAGAAAACTTTTGATGATAAATCGTGAAAAAAATCCAAAACTTCATATTCTATCTAGAATAATCTCCATCAAATTGTCATGTCAGAAATTAACTTTGTGTCCTAGCAATCTAGTGAAGGACCCGATCGCAGGTAAATACACTGGGCGAAGTAAAATTACATTACTCTGCCTTTACATTACTCCGCCTTCTCAATTAATCAGTTGTCATATAGAAATTACCCTGATTATACATTGTATGCAAACAAAACAGACCGGATTTAATCAAATAAATACAAAATGGTAATTATGGTCCCTGATTTAATGAAATTAATGAATGTATAAATTCTACTTCAACATAAAGGTCCTCAAATACACTTTGTTTGTGAGATATGTCACAGCAGAAAAACTTGTAAACTTTCCATGATTTGAATAACTCATCTCAGATAACTCAAGCATTTTACTCATCCCCTTTCGACCTCGAGTTATCGTTACTGTATAAGCCAATGTAAAATCAAGAGACCCCCAGGTGGGGTCAATTTTGAGACATGGATCATAATATGGACAATCTTGGTAGAGGTCCACTAGGTTGTGCCACATGCTAAATATCTTAGCTCTTGCCTTGTGGTTTCAGAAGATTTTTAAAGTTTTTCCTATATAAGCCTTTTTAAAAACAAGTGACCCCCTGTGCGGGGTTAATTTTGAATCTGGGGTCATAATTTGAACAATCTTGGTAAGGGTCAACTAAGTAATGCCACATGCCAAATATTCAAGCTCTAGACCTTCCTGTTCTTGAGAAGACTTTTTAAGTTTTTCCTTACGTTGCCATGCAACCAGAGTTCTGCATGGAATGGAATTACTTGATCAACTATGAAAGGGCTACATGCAAGGAATGCAATCCCAAGTTATATCAGCATTTGCCAAGTGGTTTCAGAGGAAATGTCATTTGAAGGAAATAGTGAAAAGACCTACGATGTACGGAATGCGATCCTAATAGCTCACTCTAGCACTCTGTGCCAGGTGAGCTAAAAATGTAAGAGCTGTTAAGTGACCAACTACGAAATACTTTAAAACAAAATACATGTACATCAAGTCTGTCAGAAGGAGGTGCTCACAAAATTCACTGAATGTTCATTAAAAGCATGCAACATGTAATAGAAAATAACGTAATAATAATGAACAAAACAGCAGTTTTCAAAATTTATTACATTTACCATGTATGGTGATCAGGTGACCTTAATACAATGTAGTGATGTACTGGTATATACTCATGTATTGGTAATAAACCTAGCCTGGTAACATACACAGCCAGGTAATATACACAGCCAGGTAATACACCCAGCCAGGTATTAACATTCAAAGAATTCTAGAATTTCAACACAAATACAGTCTAAAGCATTGCAACAATTACACTCAAGACATGGAAATAAAAATTCTAACATGAAAGCTAGACCTCGAGTACAGTAAGCAGACAATACAGTATTTCTGTTCCCCAGGAACTCTGAGATTGAAACAGTTATCAAATTGGCACTTTCACTCTTCTAATGTAAATTAGGGTTGTTGTGTGAAAACCCAACATTTGTACATTATCATTGTAGACACTACAGCAAGTGCTATCCTGTATAGATTTTTCTGTGAAAAGTAAGTGAACATAAAGACTGAATCTGGTTCAGATTGAACTGCCTGGACATACGGGCTGGTCTAGACCCCTACTGGTCATGTACACCTAACACTGGCTTCACACACCATCATCTGCTATGTGTGTAACCCTCCATTGGCAGAACATTGCAGATAAGAAGTTGTCCATTGAACTAAAAAGTAATTTCACAGGCATAGTCATACAAGAGATCATATCAAGCATATAACCTAGGTATACTACACGATTTTGTCATTTAAAAACATAGGACAAGCTGGTGCTGTCTCAAGTATCTTCAAGTGTGTCAATATAAAAAGCACAAATGAAAAAAAAAAACTTTTAAAATACAATGAAGAGTCTATCTTAGTGACTAAATCTCCCTAGTTTACAGTCAAAAGTTAGCTTATCAAATGCTTGCTGTCCAATTTTTGAAAATGATTTTACAAATTGCACAGGAAAGGTCTCCATGAGCGACAAACCTTTTTTTAAAATACAATGCACATGCAGTTCTTCTTTCATTACAAAACAACTTCAATGCATTGTGTCAGGGGGAGATAATCCAAGGAACTCTAACATGCAATAATTAAAAAGAAACAACTTCAACTTAAGGTCTAGCAGTAGCTTGTAAGAGAAAATACCAATCAATTAAAAGAATAATCTTCTATTGGTTATTTGAACGACAAAAACTCAAATCTAAGCATATAATTTTAGTTATTAATTAAACCATTAATTGAATGAAGTGACATCAAAATGTTATTATACATGTTAACATGTAACTAGACTTATTATGGTATTATAAACTGACATTAATTACTTTTTCTTTATGCCTGCTGGCCTAAAAATGATATTCTAATGCATGAAAAAACTGACAGGAAAACCCTGCAATTGTCAATCAAATAAAGGCCTTCTGTCATATACCAATAAAGTCTTTCTGACAAAACTAGAGGCCCCAGGACGACATGCCAAGTCAATAAGTCGGAAATGAAATTATTTCTACAGAAGCTGTGCTTATACAACTGTGAATGGCTACAATGCCTTAAATTAGTTGTTCAACTTGTCCACAGCTTAAAGGTAACACATATAGATTGACGTTTCTAACTATAAAGTGCAAGCATACATGCTGTTCTCCCGATATTCGCCGGGTTCTCCCGTTATTTAGACCCTAACCCGGCGCCCTGGCAATAATTCTGTAATGAGTCAAGATAGAGTTATGGTTCCTGTGCACTGCACTTTATCTAAATGTACTTGACCATTGTATGAAGTTATATAATCGTAACATAAAATTTTAACGGCACCCAGACTTTTGACCAAGTTACAATCTTGAAAGCCCCAACAGGTTTAATTCCTACTTTTAACCCAGAGTGTGACCTTGACCTCTGAGCATCAGATTAAAGTGTTGTGTGTAACAAACCATGTCATAATGGCAGCTTATGCCCATTAGTTTGAACTTCCCCAATGTGTGACAAAATTTTATTCTGGACAAGCATAAAAATATAATTATATCCAACCCAACATTGTGATGACAAAGTTAATCTTACTGCAAGCAGGATTTCAACACAATTTGGCAATTTTAGAATACCTTTTTAATTTCAGTTCAAATATTCATAAATATACCAAAATTGATAAAACATCAGAATTTATGGCACCTGGAAGGCCTGCTTCTATATAAACATAAAGCTTTGTTTGAAGTATTTCTGCCTCATGTACATACATGGCTGTTTACAACAGGTAGACTGGGATACATACAACAGATATATAACCAGTCTGTAGTACTGAAAACAAAATCATCACAAGACTCCATATTGCACAATATGTTGCTTAGCAACTCAAACATTCTTTGAAACAAAAGCATATAATCACAATAGGCATTAGAGTGAAGAAAGAAAAATGAATTAATAATAAGCTGAAAATGAATTAATAATAAGCTGAAAATGAATTAATAATAAGCTAGAATGGCCATGCTATTCGCATGTCTGGTCTGTATCAGAAACTCAGTCAGTGTTTACAGTAAGTGCTTTTATTGTCTTAATATGGTCGTTCTTGTGTAGGAGTTCATAAATAATGTTATTTTTCTGCAACATGTTTTCAGCATTTTGAAAATCCAATACAGTACATTATATCACATTGAGACCTCACTTTCACATGGTAAAAGGTACAATGTCATGTAAAATGCTAAGAACACTTATTGTTATTATAAATGTACAAAAGTTTTTAAAAATACGAGACTTGACCTTGGACTATAATATTTCAAGAAGTACTGAAATAAACATTTTGTCATAAGTTTTTTTTTAAATTAGCTGTTTCCTGTATTCAAAACATTCCAAGTGGCGCTTTTCTTAAAAACTACTCTGCACTTTTAAGTCATTCCGGTTTTTTTTCACTTTGCATCCTGGTAAGTTCCCAGTTATTGCTGTCATGCCATCCTTGCCTACAGCTTTGGCAACGTACACAGAAAAAAACCTGTATAACTGATAATGCATCTTGAAATAAAATTGTCAAAGGTTTTGTTGAAATCTTAAAAGACAATTTTCTGGAATTTATCAAAACTTGTAGGCCAATGATTTATCATTTTTTATAGTACTATTTAACTTAACCTTAAAGTACAGCGCATGTAGCTGTGGTCGAGACCTCTTCAATTTTTCAAGAGTGCAAAATGATGGAAGAAACAAGACGTATATCAATGCTCGTGCTGATCTTTACATTAATTTAGTATTAAACAACTGAAGTAAGAAAGCCCCAAGTTGTTTAGTTCCTGCTCATTAGAGTCATTAGTAAACCACAATCACTTATATTTACAACAATAACAAGATATTTTTTTAATTACATTAAGAGCCAGGACTTGTATAATGAATTGTGTATAACAGTACAAACCAAAACTGAGAAACACAAGTGCTCTGTCCGCCTTTAAATGGTAGAATGTATATTTATGTCTTATTATGGGAGACACTCAAAACCCCCTTAGTCAAAATCCCCTTGGTCCAAAAATGGCATAGTAGTCATAATCCCCTTATTACTTCATTTCAATAATCTTATATTTTTTTGATCATTCACTATAGTAAAGTTAAACTAGAGACAAATATAACATCTAGCAAAATTATTCATTCAATATATGCTTTTCCACTTGTAAAAAATCCATTGCGGGGATTATGACTACTATGCCATTTTTGGACCAAGGGGATTTCGACCAAAGTGATTTTGAAGAACACTCGTCTTATGACAATAACATATTTTATATACCAGCAAACTGTATCACTTACCAAAGACAATCTCAATTACTGTAAATAATTTGACTTAATGTTGTAAAGACATATTGGAACATCAAAAATTCTGTGTAAACAAGATTTATATTCGATATCAAACAGAAACTATTCCTAATTCCTTTAAATAGCTGATCTATATTTATCATGAAAGTTAGTACAAATTTCACCAAAAATATTTCCTTACCCCAACAATAGGAGTGATCGCCGTGACATCCCACGGCAATTTTGATAAGATTGCTGGTGGGCAATAACAGTTGTGTTTACAATCATGCTTATGTATTGGAAAGGAATTTTTGATTTTTTATAACTTTTTTGCTATATGAAGGATTTTTAAAATTCAAAAAGTTATGACATGCTCTTGATACTCATATTTTTACATCAAAATATCTCTTTTGAAAGAAATACCGTTTTTAATGACACTTGATTTTTCGTAATGGCTTGTTCCTGCAATAATCATTTATGAAAACAGTGTAAGTTACTCACTCGCGAATTTTTTATTTTGAATCTGAACAAAAATTGAAAATAATGAATAAAAGGTATATTTTATTAGCTTTCCAGTGATATAAAACATTTTAAAATATCTTTTGTTTTAAAAACGTTACGGTCGTTAAAAAAACATCCCTAACGCTTCAAAAACACGGACTACCACCGGCTGCCCACCGCATCTATCTCTTATCAGTGAAAATTATTGCGCAATACCGGGTTTTGTTTGCAAACACAATCACTCCTATTATTGATTTACCATTACTAAAGAACTATCACTGAAGGTGGTGAATACCCCAAAATACCCTTTTGCTAGCTGCTTTGATACAGGAAAGGAAAATGAGCATCACATGCTAGAGATGGATGCTCTGTTGTGGTTAATTGTCGGAGAATATGTATGAAGATCACATTAATCTGACCAAAAAATTATTTAGAAACAACATCTTGACAACATGCATTAATTAGCTTGGTACTGACTACTACTGTGACGTTTCACTGAAATCTGTCCACTGGTTGCTAGGAAATAGCCCACACAAGCATCTTTTGGGACACAAAATCAAAGGGGAGTAACTGAATGAAATATTATCAGATCTGAACATGCCTAGGATGTGCACATTTCGGCTTAGTATAGTACTATTCATTTCTGAGAAGTTTCATTGAATTTTTGCATGTGGTTGCCAAAAAATAGCCTTGACAAATTTTATCTACAGACAGACTGATGGGCACATGTTCCAACAAAGTAATGTGTCCATGTCCTATAACTGTTTTCTGTACTTTCCTTTCAGCCATGTAAAAGAAAAATACCTGCACATAACAGACTGAGTAAACAGGATTTTAAGTTCTGTATTGTCCTCCTAGTCACTCAAGTATTTACATGTTAGCTCTGACAGACAGCCCAGCAGGAGCCCCCCCCCCCCCTATACTAAGTAATACTACTGGGGGTATAATAACATTCCTAAGCACCTCTTTCAGAGCTTCAGCTTTGACAATGAGAATGATCATGATAAGTAAGAGTTAGGGGTGACTTATTGATCAGGTAAGTCAGTACTGATAGGTCTATCAACACCATGGATCATGTGTGATCACAAATCAGCTTGAACAATCAGTTTATATGATGAATTATAAACGAAGATAGCAGATTCCCCGGTACTAGAGAAGGAGATTTATATCAGCTCAGATCTGGTATTTGTTAATTAGCTGGACAGTTTTCATGAATAAGGAATATAATGAACTGTGTTGTATAAAATCCAACATCATTATGTATTTTAACAGTTAAAATACAGATGATTAAGTACTGTCACTATGGAAACAGATGATGAATACAGTTGCAATTTTGCCCAGATGAATTAGTGAATATTATGGTCATAAGATAGACCAAATGTACAAGAAGTTGATCTGGTTCCCTGTTGAGTGCAAACCCTTATTGTTGATTATCGTACAGCCTGGCTCATTTTTGTCTTATTTATAAACTAAAATGGAACTATGAAATTAACAGACAGTTAGTAAAGCCATGGAATTTTCTACATATTTTACCAAAACTAGTATCCATACAATACTGGGCTGTTCTGCAATCCATTACACTGATTTTCACCATCAAAGCACTTTTTCTATGTCTGCACGACAGATGGATTAAAGAATAATGTGTCTCATGTATACTGCTTGGCACCAGGATTCTACCAATACAATGATAAAAAAAATTGTTTTATCACCGACATTATTAAACATATATCACAATGATGTTAATAAAACAATACTAAAAACAAGAAAAAGATGTGGAAACAAAACACAAACACAATGACAATAAAAAAACCCTTACTTATTTACGTGTATAAAAACACTTTCTATATTTGCGAACAGATATGACCTTTACCAACATGACACTAAAGTTTGTCAGTCAGTTAATCAGGCCTACAATTGGGACTTTTTCAAAGTATTACAAAAACATCCGCAATAAAAAATAAGAAATGATAAAACAAAGAAGAAAAAAACCACTACACTGTAATATTGGCTTTTTTTTGTGGGTATGACCTAATTTATAAGAAATAGAACAGTTTTAAACGATGCAGAGATACCTATTGCTTATTTCACTCAAAGGCCTCTAGACGATAGCGTTTCATATTTATACACAAAATTATTACAGGTTAGTTGAAAGACAGAAATTTGAGATTCACAAGACTAAAACATCAACATCACTACAGTCAAACTATCTGTCTACTTGTTAATTCTTAAATCATAAACACACTCCTAAGATCAGTATTAAATGTCAGTATAAACAATCAGGCATCCGGATCTAAAAATTGTAAACAGAATAACGCACACATCTCCTTAACTGTAACCAAGTTGTCTTTGTTTGAATAGTTTTAGTAAGAGCTTTATTCACTTCCCTTTCCAGTTAAATTACTTTAAAATACAGCTTGGCCTATATCAGATAATTTTTAGGTAACATTAACTGTCTAAGTTTCCAGTAAGTTCCGGCCACAGAGAGGACCGCCAATATGCCTATGAACTGATGTAAACCTACCAGTACACAACAATCACCACACCTAGAGTGTTACATACATTAATTTTTCCTCTACATGAAAACTAACCTTAGAAACACCATTATAATAACAAAAGTTTTTTTTGAACTTTCATGAAATTGTGTCATGTTTATGTCTTTAATATCAATTGCTCAAAATGCATCCTTCAAAGTAAAGTAAGAGTACTTTGTTCTAGTGCAATACATATTTGTGTACATGTATTACGTAGTATTGGCTGTTTGTTGCAGACGTTCAGTACTGAACTATCTACCAGCGTGCAGTATTGCACTAACATTGAGATGATTATTTGCCTGTCTCTCACACCAGAGAAATCATCTTACAAACTGCCACCTGATCCACTATATGTAAATAAATTACTAAATGTTCAATACTCATAAGAAATGAGAGAAGTATGCATCACTGTAATAATGCCGCAGACAGAGGCGAGTCATTTATCAAATATCAACAAATACAGAGTGAACACTCCTTAACTAATCTCATATATTGGCTTCATCAGTTGTCAATACGACATTAAAATTTCACGTTAGTCACTGTCATGGTGGGAAAAACAAGTATTTAGGTAAATAGTAATTGCCGAGGTATTAACACACAAATAGATAAGATAGCAAAATGTTCTCGGAGTTTAGAACGCAAACAACCTCACCTATTTCCAACATCCTGTTTAGCAATCTGTCTCTTAATTCAACAAAGTGATGAATAGCTATAACAAGACAGATAAAGAAGTTCTCATAAATGCTATCTCAATGTAAAAACCTAAATACATTTTCACAGATCAATGACAAGTAAATTGAAGTTTGTTTTTTTATACTCTTTATAAAATCAACTGCGTAACATCAAAATATTAGGGCAAAAAATTCTTAAATTCAAACTACTTCTTGACCTGTTCAAAAGGAATTCCTCTTGATAATTCAAGTACGAGTTTGAAATATTTCTTATTCCCTTGGGAATAATTTAAATCAACTGAATTTATATGAAACCATGACATGTATGACTAAGATTTTATTGATGGTACTACATGTATATAAAATTTATGCAGGTGAGTCATTGTGCTAAAATAAAATGAAGAGGACATGATAAACAGAAATCTAGGAAAATTAAATTCTGATAAACTCTGCCCGATTAAAACAGGAATTCTCTGTTGATTATTCATGGTGGTTTTTTCTCATATATATCATGTGCAGTATATCTAATGCATCTGCATGTTTGCAATAACAGAAGACACTGGTAGAGTTATAGCACTCTTCATGAATTTAGAGAACAGGAAATAAATAAAAAACTTCAATGAGATTTTTTGAAAACACAGAAACTGTGCAGCTATCAAAGACATGAATTCATCAAGCATCATTTTATAGGCTTCCATCACTTGAATATCAACACTCTTTAACTTTGACAGTGGATTCATATTTTTTCTCATATTTTCTAAATAGACGGTCGAGTAAACTCTATTTATGGAAATTACGCTTTTAACAAAGTTGATTCATTGACTTTAGTTTCCTAGAAACCCCAGGGAAAAACCCATACTTTCCCCACAACTGTCTTTAAATACAAATTACAACATAAAAGCTGAACCTCATCACTGCCATAAGCATGAGAAATTAAAAACAAAGGTGCTGTTGAAAACGATGAATGCTCCCTGAAATTACACTTGACATCAACGCCCTTAAACATAACACTTATCTCCCCTATGTAGTGAAGCTTCCCACAAAGTTTGGTTGAATTCCATCCTGAGTTCGCCAACAGAGCGAAAACAAGTAAAGTATTATATTATTTACTGCATGTAACAAAACTAAATAACTTTTATCTTAAAATTAATTAAACAAGAACATACTGTTTATACATGTTATACGGCCATCCCCTTCAGCAACCAATTAAGTTTTGTTGAATTCCAACAACTGATTGCAGAGATTTAGCTCAAACAAGAATGAAGAATGAACGTACGTACCAACAAAGCGACTACAATTTGCTTCCCCCTCAGGGAGCATAGGGAGGGACATTTTAAGTAGTACTTAATGATTTAAAACTACAATGTACATGTATTAGCAGACGAAAGACTGGTTTAACAGATACAAGAAATGTTTTGAATGTAACGTTTCCATTAAGGTAATGGTGAAATTAAATGGTCAACAAGGAATATTTTTCTAAAGTAGTAGAATTTGCAAAATGTAGTAAACAATAACCATTAAAATACAGAATAAGCTGATTGTCATAAAATAGTCTTCTTCCATAAGCATATATATATATATATATATATATATATATATATATATATTTATATATATATCTACACACACACTAATACACACCATGTACACTGAAACATGTGATGCGCTCAACTAACCCATTTCAAAAATTCACCAAGATGCGAATTTCAACATTAACAGGAGCTGTCCTTAAGACGGTGAGATATGTGCATGATTTTACAGCAAATCTTATCTTATCTTATCATCAGATAATTTACTGCAAACAAGGGCTACTTTCCTGTCTGATTTCCGTGAAATTATTTCCAACCAATCCTACACATTGTTAATGAGACATGTGCATAAAAGACACTAAACCATACATGTACCTAATTTCTGACATAAACTTTTGAAATAAGTGTACACTGTATGTAAGAAACAAAGTTCTTTGTTTTTGTTACTATTATAGCTGTGATTATGTTCTTACATTTTAGGTTTTGGAGATGCAACAAAACACTACCAGTGTTTCTAGCTTTGCTGGACCACTGACAAACACATACATGTATTGTACATGACTGTATGTACCAGTGCAAATAAACACTATCTCTGGCACTACTTCAAATCAAAAACAGTCAAAACCTAAAATGACAGTACCAAAGCATGCATTCAGTTCTAACAAGTAAGCAAACAACAACATGTGTCATACAGAACCGGGTGTGTCATAATCTACCTAATGAAGCAGGGCCTCCACTCAAACTTACAACTATCGCCAAATGCGCTTAATTCTGCAGCAGTGACAGGAATTTTAGCCACATCTGACCAAATTGAAATTATTTGCCTGCAAATAACTGTTTCAGCAAATAATGGCCACAGATTTTCAGAACCAACGAGAGGCCCCAATGACAAATGATGATCATGGTAGCACCATATTTATCAATGTTCTAAGTCTGAAATTCCACACAATCTTGACAAATTTGTAAAATACACAGAAATTTGACTTGTTGATGAGAAATGTCATATAGAACACCTTTCACACTTCTGCTGTGATTTGTTAATATTTCTTTGGACTTTTAATCACTCTGAGAAAGAAAACCACGGCAGACTTTGTCCACCCTGAAGGTAATTTTGACATGTTGACATGTCTTGTTAATTTATCATTTAATCTTCAGCAGTTTGGATGTAAGCTGAACTTGTTAAATCCTTACTGCTTTATTCTAAATATGATGTGAACTGACTAGTTGAACGCTAAAATTTGTATTTAAAATCTAAAAATATTTCAGACCATGAACACTGCTGAATATGAGTCCTGGATTTAGATAAGTCAATTAGTTAAAATGCGTCTGTCTCTACGTTCTGATTCCGACAGTCATTCTCGTATTCTACAAAGTCATCAAGCAGGCTAGGCCATGCTTCTGTGTCATCGTAGCTACTTAAATCATCCCCCACTTGCTCTACGAAATTGAGGAACATGTCCCAAGTGTCTTTCGAAACACCCCTGATATTTTGATGTTTCTGAAGATAGTTCAGCCAGCGGGGTAAAATCTTTGGTTCTCTTTGAGAGAACACAAGCTTCCACAGGCTCACTGCCATGTCTACTGGCAGAGTTCTTTGTCCTGACTCATGGTCAAGACCAAATTTGTATGTCCACTTGTAAAAATCTTTGAAGTTCTGCTTATTTTGCACCTCTGAAATCAGATCTGAGAATTTAGACTGGAATCCCTTAATGGAGTCTACACGTAAACTCTGGCATCCAGTAACAAACTGCTCTCTTGTAAACAAACACATAGTTTCCGCATTTAACTTCCATGCTAAAACTAAAACTATAAATTCGTCTGGTCGCACTTTTAAATCTTCACAGAATTTCTCAACTCCTTCAGCTAATATGCAATCACAGTCTGATTCTTTGTACATGTCAAATAAAGCATTTGCTTTATTCTCTGAAAAATCTCTAGAAATAAGTGACATTCTTTTACTATCACCATTTGACTGCTTTTTTATAGGTGGAAGTTTATTGTAAGGATTGAACATTTTCTTGTCAGTAATCACAATGTTTCTGGCTGTCAGAACAGACTGCTCCGGAACTTTCTGCTCTGTGATATGCAAAGGCTCTGTTTGCTCTTGGTGACTGCTCAAGGGGATGGAATTGTTTTCACCAGCATACTGCGTTGTTCGAGCAACGTCTTTGGCTTTACAGCAAGTCAAGCAATTCCCCATTTATACTTGAACTCATTCCATGCAAACAGACACTGCCTGAAATAGAAGACAACCATGTACATATAAATGCTAAATCTAGCTAACAAATCTTTTTTTATTTTGTGTATGTTGCATCAACACCATAATTATATATCAACATAGTTACCGTCCAAGGTTCAAGAGGTTTGGACAAAAGATGTGGTCTGAACACTGTTCATATGATGTTTTTGGTTTTCTATTATATACATATGTAAAAACCACAATGTCCTAGAATAAAAATTAACTGAGATTTCATCACGACAAATTATAGATCTACATAACATTCCATGAACATTGTAAAGGCTTATATGCTAAATTACGACTGTTGAGTTTTCAGGAAATGAGCAGCTACATTTTGTACTACTCCTGTATGGCACAGACTCAATAACATATACTTTTGAAAGAACATGTGACATAGAAACCTTTAAACCGTTACATCATCTAAAACAAGATTTCGAGGAAGCTTCACTATTCTGACTCTGTGTCAATCACTTGAAGTTAGACACACTAACACACAATGATTCTTTTGAATGAAATAAGAGATGAATACTACCAGAAACATATGGTTTCAGATGAACAGCACACATATTCTGTTCTGACAAGGGGTAGGGATGGCGTGGGGGCAGGGGTTGTAGAGTAAATATTAGAAAGGGAGTTACAGTCGACTCTCGTTATCTCGATTTTTTTGGGACCGAAGAAAATAAGTCGAGATAACGAAAAATCGAGATAACCGAAGTTGGATAAGATATGCTCGATAGGGGATAGGTGGGAGGTAAGGAAGATTATCGATGACAGAAAAAGGACGTTTGCGCTCTTCCCCCCCTCTACCCCCCCGTGATCTTGTGTAATACACAGGTTGTAAAACAAAACTAGCTCGCCCGAGGTTTAAATCAACTAAATGTTCAATTCATCTGATTTATGTTGCCTTGCACCTCGGTGCCGAAAGATTGAATTCCCCGGGTCCTTCTCCAAAACTCTCCAGCGTTTGCCGATCCAGATATTCTCCCGGGTTGGTTACCGGTCCTGTCCTTCTCTATTGGTTTGTTCGGACTTGCGCTCGGACAAGTTCATGTATTCCGCCCTCCGCCCCGACATGACTCTTCCGGTTTTTTTTTTCAATATCGAGATGTTATCTGTCTAATTTTTCTCAGTTTTGACACAATTCAATACAAATTATCAATTCCGCATATAACACTTCTTACGTCGCAAACAAAAAAATTAATTAATTTTGGGTCGCTTACCGAATCACTGAGTGAATAACCTCCGCGCGTGGTGTTTTTCGCACCTCTGACAGCAGACGACAATTGAGCGAATGCAATCGTGTGCAGCTTTTCGCACCTTGTTTTGCAGGTGATAAATGTCAAATCGAGATATCCGATGTCAAAATAGAGGAAATTTCATAGTTGGGGATCAAAAATTTAGTCGAGATAACAACGAGATAAACAAATCGAGATATCCAAAGTTGATTTATATAGAACAAGAAGGGAAAAAATCGGACGAAAATCCAGTCGAGATATCGAAAATGAGATAACCGTAGTCGAGACAACGAGAGTCGCGTACTTCAATTATTTGAGCCAATTACAATTAAACTTTGATTGCCAGTTTCAGAGAAATGGATTTTAAAGTTTTTAAACTGAACACTTGGATTTTAGAAAGAGTGATCATTAGATTATTTGAGTTACAATTTAATTTTGATAACCGGTTCCTGAGAAACAAACTTTATATTGCAGCTTTTATATTGAATATATAAGAAAAAACAATTACAGAGTATACAATAATACAATACTAGTCTAAGACAATGCTCGTTAAAGCTGCCCTGGTAGTGGCATTATGCTGTTGTATACTTATTTTAAAAGTTTCATAAACTTCTATCCGCTGGTTCCTTAGTTATGGCTCTGGATGGATTGTCAGACAGACGGACAATGCCAGAACAATCTACTTCAGCCTATGGCAGAGGATAAAATAAAGGGATGCAATTCCGTTATAGGCCCAGATAAAGTTCTTAACATTGCACTTCCTTTCAAAGTACAACTGCAAACAGCAAGCACATTACTGTAAATCACTTCAAATTCGTGAGACAAAAACTTCGCAATTTTTTATTTCCATGTCAATTCACAAGATCAGGAATTTGTAAACAAGCAATCCCACTGTTTGACACGGTTGAAACAATATCGATCATCTCTTGATAACTTTTCATTAGCAACATGACGAGTTCACAAAGGAGTCATCTCACAAAAAAAAAATGCGCAAATAAAGTTATTGTGAAAACTTTATGATTTACAGTAAATTTTCCTTGAGAAATTTGTGATGCTAGACCTAATACTTAAAACCCATAGATTTTTCTGAAAAATTCAAATTCTTCAAAAATGTCTTTATTAGATTTAGTTTATGCAAAGCGTTCCTAAAATTAATAATGAATTGATGCATTTAGAATTGTGTGTTGTTTTTCATGAGTTTTGTAATGGTGTCAGTACGCTACAGGAAATATATGCTGTCTAACACACTTCCGTTTTGTATTGTTAAAGATTGTGATTAATTTAGCTGATAATTCACAGATTGTGAGTTTAATGTAAGTATTCCTTTAAGTGCCCACCTTTCTATGATTTTTCTAATTGCTCTGTGCGCTAAATGGGGCGAATACGGTACATCCATATAGATACACTTTATGACAATTACATGTACATCAAAGAATAAGTCAACACCTAAGAAATTGAATATATTGCTTTCATTGCTATGGTAACAGTGGAATTGTTATATTCTTAAAAAGACCAATATCAGACTTTTTGATGTCTTGTAATCATTCATTCGTTCACATTATCAGCACAGTTACTAAATAGCCTTTTTACATATTCTGTTTTCCAGAGAAAACAAAATCAAGGGCTGTAAACTGTTTCATTGGTAACACAAATAAAATAATCAAATGTTACTGCCTGACATTTAATTCAATGTAGTACATGTATTTTAAGCAATGTACCATCATTTCGAACTATCACAGAAATTGACTAATACCCCCACCGTGGCTTGGCCACAGTAATGGATATATGATCATCCAGTAGTTGCTGAGAAATAGCCAGACAAATATCTCTGTGTACACTAATATGATAGGCAACAAATATATCGCAGATACATTTCACACACTACAGAAATTAGCAAAACACCTGTGATTATGAAGCATAATGAAACATTTAGCAGATATGTTTTGTATTGATTTTTGAAAGCATTTAAGGAAATCTGCATTTATGATGATTTCTGGTATAGAATCCGAAGTTTGCATAGCAACAACTTTAAATAACTGGTTAAGATATTCAGTTCCAGATCTAGTATGTGTTAATATACCCACTGAGCTGGAACGTAAATGAAGTGAGTGGAAATAAAGTGACTTCAAGTAACTCAGAGAGAAAACTTAAATCGAGCTAATATAATTAGTATAAACTAAATGACTCAGATCCATTCAATGGAGTAACTTCACCGCTGTTTGGTACAAAAATATTATTCACAAGACTTTGAGTTTCTCAGAGTATTTTGGAATGACTAATGAAAATATCTATAAATTAAACATCGGTAAAACACACTTGTAGCAGTGACCTGTTAAATTTAATGCATTTCAATCACAAAGATCCAGTAAGATATTGCCGCCGATGTATTTTCATTGCTAATCACTGCTACCAGTTAGGGGTGATAACTTGTTTAAGTCATTCTGAAAATAGCTTTTAAAAGTAAGTTATACTTAAAATATTTAAAGTTAATAAAATTACTTCCCTTTGCTGAAAGAATTAACTCCCTTGCAAGTTGAGGTGACCAAAATAATGGGAATTTCTGAAAATAACTTATACAAGTTACAATTGAACATACCAGTTTTTCTTTAATTTCTTCATTACTAGAAGATTACCTCTGCAAATACCATTAGATAAGAGAAAGAAATTCAGGTTCTTTCTTTGTAGCTGACAGTAATGATTTTTCAATTAGACATAATGAATTTATTGCCAAAATTGTCTTGGAGATCACTTCAGGAATGTCAGGGGCTCCACTTGACATATTTTTCTTTGCCAGGATGTTAAATAAAGTATATTGAATTGAATTGAATTGATGTTCAATTGACCCAAAACCTCGGGTCTTGACCCGTGAAAATTGAGAAATACCCGTATTTGACCCGCGATAAAAATGTCCTGTGCGTCAAATTGACCTGAGAGAATTTTCATCATGCGTCACGAGTCTCGTCAATTTCACCGTGTCAATCAAAATCCGACCTTCCTCTATTGGATAACATATGTGGGCGTTGTAACAAGTCTCGGCGATTACACCGTCAGTCAAAAATCGATTGTCGACTGTTGGTTAATATAAGAAAGAAGGCGGAGCTAATTATTCACTACCTATCAATTAGCTTGTGGCCGTCTTGCTCGTCATCAAAGGTGTTGATAAACAATGATAGACCTCGGCAAATTTATAACACGGACTAATGAGCAGCTGACTCTGACACGACTCGGTGTATTATAATTCACACATCGCCGGAAAGACGAAATCAAAAGACAATTAAATATTTTCTGTTATTTCGATAATCATATGTCATTACTGACATTAGCACGTGCTTTTATGTTTTAAAACTTGATAAAACTCGACCAGCACTTATGTCGAAGACTTTCAAAATTGTTACGGACGTAATTTTTTCTCGACGTACTTTAATTATCGGTGGGCATTATCTGGCGCCTCCTGTATTTCACTTCTAAACATTAACTGAATATATTTTGTACATTTTTTTGTATTAAAACTGTTTAAATCAGTCGCGGGGGGGGGGGGAGGGGGTGGATGACAGAATTGACATGCGAAATCACAAGAATATGTCACAAATTCGGGAACAACGTAATCTACGCAGCTATCTAACCTAAGAATCATTAGAAAATACGACTGAAAAGCAGTACACAAACAAAAAAATATGAAATGAAAGCCTAGGATCTATTACCTGAACCCTATGACCCTTGACTCAACCCTTAAAATTGTCACATTGACTCTTAAAAATTTGATTTTGACCCTTGAAAATTTAGGCTGAAGAGTCAATGACCCTTGATTTTCAAACTGTATTGAACACCCTGTTTGCGCAACCAATTTCTCAAACTGAAAAAAGTTTGGCCAGTTTGTGCCACTCATTCTTAAGTCTTGTATTTGTGTAAATATTAAAGTTGTGTTATACTTGTTATATGGAAATGAACTCAACAAGTTTCTTTTAATACTATTTTAATAAGGCAACAAAACACAATTATAGTAGTGCAATACCTTTATTAAAGATGCAAAAAACTATAACAGATTTTACAAAGAAATCCTGCTTGATTTCTTTCACATTTTACAAAAACCCACACATTAAAAAGAACTTCCTTCACACCAACCTTTTTTTTCGAAAGTGAAAGCACAGAAAACTGTAACAAATAAGTACTTTCGTTTTCATTTTCAAGACACCACACATTGTTTCACCGTCCGTTTTTTTAATTGTTTAAAAAAGAATTGAGTTATTTTTCTATCAGAAACTAAAATATGTATCAACTTTATCTTGATTTAAAATATTTATTTCCTTATAACATTTATTCTCCACTTGGCATATGTGTGAAAAATCTGGCCAGAAATAAAGGATGACAAAACTAGCTCAATTCTCAATTGTTGGCAAATCCAAGCCGTGTGACACCGCTGAATGAGTAATAGTATTGTAAAGTGTTTATCAATTTAACATTTAAAAAGTTCCAACTGTTCTTAATTGAAAACAATAACATTTGTTTTTAATAAATTAGTGACATTTTAGCGTGTCCTGTTTTTTTGTCATTCATTGTTTCAGTAACTGTCAAAGCCAATGTTTCTCCAGAAACAATTTTATTCTGTTGTATTCTGTTTATTTCATGAATAGGAGAGATTGTGTCTGCAAACAAAAACCTGTATTACGCAATATTTCCTTCTGATAAGAGATCAATGCAGTGGGCAGTGGTCGGTAGTCCGTGTTTTTGTAATGTTAGGGGTGTTTTTTAATGGCCTTAACTTTTTTAAAACAAAAAAATATTTTAAAATGTTTTATATCACTGGAAAGCTAATATAATATACACTTTATTCATTGTTTTCATTTTTTGTTAAGATTCCAAACAAAAAATTCGCAAGCGCGTAACTTACTCTGTTTTCGTAAATTGTTATTGCAGCAACAAGCCGTTATGAAAACTCAAGCTTCATTAAAAACGGCATTTTTTTCAAAAAAGATATTTTAATGTGAAAATATGAGTATCAAGAGCATTTCATAACTTTTTGAATTTTAAAAATCCTTCAGCTAGCAATAAAGTTATAAAAATTCAAAAATTCCTTTCCGATTTACAAGCATTGTAAACACAACTGTGATTGCCCACCAGCAATCTCATCAAAATTGCTGTGTGACGTCACGGAGATCTCTCCTATTAACCTTTGCCGATTATTCTTTACTGTAACTTTTAATCATAAAGATAAAGCTGCAGGTGTCACAAGATCAAAAAACATTGCCGACACTACATGTGAGTGAGTTTTGTTTGATCTTAGAGAAACATATTGCATCAAGGAGACCAAAATATAAATAAATTTGACAGTTAGAGACATGTACATGGGGTTGCCTTAAATATTTCGACTGCAAGACAGACCAATTTTACAAACTGATACTACATAGATGTCTGTCTTTCGATGTCTGCAAGGGCGGCCGTCATATATAGCAAAAAGCCCTGGCACACAATTACAAAAATGTAGTTGGGATGGAAAAAAGGGATAATTTGGATTATATAAAAGATTTTTTTTGTTACACAATATATTGAACACGCTATACAAATGTACGTTAGTCGACGAATAATGATAAGGCTGTATTACATATATATCAACAGAGTACACAAACCAAGATACTAATAGTAGGAAGAATACTCAAAAACATTATGGGTCGAAAATTATGTGTACGAAATGTTATATTTTCTTGTCATGTTGCATCTTCGATATCAAATAGAAATAGCAAATTTTTCAATACCTTCCGTTTAATTTCCTTAGACGATAATCTTTCATGCCTTTGCCTTGCCTCAAATATTCGAAATCATTCTACTACAACAAAGAAATTTATTTCGATGTGGATCTGTCAAATATCAATGGAAGATTGTGCACTTCCTGTAGATGATGACGTCACAAAGTCTTTGTGTATTGGGAGGCCCTGTATGTGTTTACATGATATCAGGGATCGTATATATTCTTTGTCGACGATCATGGTCCGTTCAGAATGTTTGACAAATTTATTCATATTCGGTAGTAATAATTAAGTTGAAAATTATAAACACTTAGATCGTTTAGATGAAACGACACATTGTAACAAATCTATTGACAGCTTGGTCACCTCAATGCAATCAAATTTGGGTTGGAGGTCCCCTGAACACCGTAGAAATGATGCCAGGCTTATCATGTTCCATACGATTTAAAATAACAGGTACATGTCGGCACCGATTATTTCTAATTCTCTTTTTCCTCCATGCTACGGTAATCTGGAATGGTCTGCCTCATGATATTGCTACGATGGCTAGTTTGAACACCTTGAAGAAGACTGTTTCAGAATTAAACTAAGAGCCATTAAGGATGTTTCACCACTTATGTCTTTCTCTTTATTCTACCATATTTTACTCTGATTGCTTTTATTTTCACTCTAACACTTTCTATAAGGAACTTATATTAAACTGTACATAAAAAATAATTGAGCTACTAAATTACCTGTTACCGGGCCTATAACTAAAACTATACAAATTAAGGTAGAGATTGACCAAAGCTGAAATTTAATTCGTTAAACTCTTCGATCAGTTTTATCTTTTTTATATTCTTTAAAAAAGTATTTAAACCTATACGTTTTTGGAAATGTCAGTATTTTAAGTCACTTAACAATTAATACCATGCAAACAATGGTGTCCAATGGTGTCTGTGATTAGAAAAAGAAATAGGGCAAACATGTAATCAAATTACAATGTACCAATTATTTTTTTAACAATAAAGGCTTACAGCCTTGGGTGTCCCCATATGCTATATAGATTGTTTTTATATATACACTATTCCGGTATTCCCTGGTTGAGGGAATTGGTACACATATTTCTCATATCTGTCGTCTGATTTGTCACACTCCCTAACACACAAAACTGATAACAAATAAAGTTTTCAGATACCTGTTCATGTTTATACTAATGTATTTTAGGTCGATTGGGAAACAAGTTAATACAATTTATATTAATCACTCTCGACACCTCATTCCTGATGGTATCCATCGCCGTGAGGGAGTGAGAGAAGAGAAGCCAGTTTCCCTTTGAATGATGAGCGCCAAGCAAAGGAACTACTGTACCATTTTTTACGTCTTTGCATGGTATGACGCGGCCAGAGAGCGAATCCACGACCTCCCACACTCGAAGCGGACGCTGTACCACTAGGCTATCGAGGCGGTCATACCTGTGACACGGTTCCTCGAAACGATGAACAATGAGTAGAATGCAATGAATTTTATAGGTATAAAGGAATACTGGGGTTACCCCCTAACTGCCATCTTCATATATTAATGGTTTGCCGAGCTTTCAGACAGACTGATATATTATATAATGAATGCACTTGAGGACGAAAATGCTCCCTGCAAGCCTTGTTTGAAATAAATAAAGACATTTATAGTGACCTATTTGTTTTTGTAGTCATTAGTCCCATCGTTCGTTATATTTATTTAGTGATTGGAATGGTATGGGTTTACATGTTTTAAAGAAATGATTTAACAAAATCAATAAAAATCAATCAAAAATAATAAATCAAACAAGAGCTGTCCCTCACAAGTGACGAATGCCCCCGAAAGAGGTGCCTCACAGTCTGTGTCCTCTCCATGTGCTCAATAAATGTGCTATGTAATTTTAAAATCCTTCCATGCATGACAGAGTAACCATGCATACAGTTTTCCATTACTTTAAACACTAAGTGTGACCTTGACCTTTGAGCTAGGGACGTAGGTCTTGCACGCGACACGTCGTCTTGATTTGCTAGACATTTGTGCCAAATTATTTTAAAATGAAAATAAGTTCACGTACATGCGAGGTCGCGAAAATATGTGTCAAACGAGGAATGCTAACTGTTACTTTCATTTTTGGGTTCATGTTGCTGCAAAACACGAACAGAAAATTATGATATGCAATCCTAGAGTATCTGTGCCATAACCATTGAAGCCTCATCCTGGCTCCAGAAAATGAAATTTTGACCCTTGAACATTTACAAAAATGTTTGAAATAAATTTCGCATCATTTAGATCTATATACAGTGTTTGCTATCATGCAATCAAATCTTAACTACAAGTGGTATGACTCCTCTCTCCTCCAGTGTGTTCTGTAGCCTTTGAAGACTAGTGGCTCCAACTTTGGAGTCATTGGCGCAAACTTTTTCTGATTGGCGAATTTGTTGGCGCAAACTAAAATTGACCCAGAGGGAACCCTGAAATCCTTCAATGCATGACAAAGTTACAGTCCGGACACGAATGTGTGCATATATGCATATATAGAGGAATCCATTACCTTCAAACTCTAAGTATGACCTTGACCTTTGAGCTTTGTGCCAAGTTATTTTAAAATCCTTCAATGCATGACAAAGTTACAGTCCAGACACGAATGTGTGCATATATAGAGGATTCCATAACCTTCATACTCCAAGTGTGACCTTGACCTTTGGGGTAGGGATGTGGGTCTTGCACGCGACACGTCGTCTTGATGTGCTAGACATGTGTGCCAAGTTATTTTAAAATCCTTCAATGCATGACAGAGTTACAGTCCGGACACGAATTGTAAGTGGGGACGCACAGACGGACGGACAGTGCCATTTTAATATGCCACCCTTCGGGGGCATAAAAATACAAGATTTTGGTAATGAATTTTAACTTTGGTTATGAGCCACCATATTATCAAGTACTATTTTTATTGCTGTGGGGAAATCGGCGTATGTGAGCACAGATGCTTGGGGTATGGACTCGCCACCCAATCTATACTTGTCCCATGTTGTACGGAACGTATATAAATACTATACATTGTCACCATAAACATGTGATCAGCAGGTAAGTAGAATAAGCGGTTGTAGGGCGTATTTAAAGGTACTGCAGTGAGCAGGGGCGAGACGTGAGGTCCATACCCCAAGCATATGTGTATGTGCGAGTGTCCGTATGAATGTGCTGTTCAGATTACATAGGAGGTGACCTATTTTTCTCCAGTCTTGATAATTGTTTCAGTCAAACTTGAAAAAAAGCACTTTTTACCTCTACTACTTACATCACTAGAATTGTTGAATTCATATATCATGGACATCTGAAAGCTATCACTTAGGGTATACATGCTGGGTGTCACCGTGAAAAATCATTCGTCTTTAGCAGGAATCCAACGTTTAGTGGATTCTCTTCCACGCCGCCACAAAGACCAGCTCAATGGCAAGAAAGTACGAGTGCAGTATTATACTAGACTTCAAAACACTTAGTCACTTATTAGTTACAAGTAATTCTAATATTCTCATCAGCCCTTCTGATAGATTTTATCCCAGACTGTACTGTAATTGAAACGACCTGCTTTGCCGAACATATAACTTCTTATCAAAACAAAATCACGAACGGATTTCGAGAGACTTCGTAACTTATCATCGAGATGGGATTTCTAAATTTCTATACAGTCCTTCTAATGGATTTTGTTACCAACGATGTTGAAATTGTCCTGCTTTACTGGATGTATTGCTTCTTATCAAAACAGAATACGTAATTTTTAGAGTATTTAGTTACTCTGTTTATGAGAATGACAATTTGCTTGAAGACAGTTATTACGGCGTCCTTTTTCGACCACAAACACCACAGTTTTTCACAGACGTCACGATGGATTCACTTCATCCGTCACTTAATTAATATGTGATTAATATTAAGATGAGAACTTTATTTTTAATTAATGTGTTTACTTCTCTTACTGGTAATTTATTAACTTCTTGGTAAATAAGTAATCAAGCGTTTTATGACACTGATAAATGACGTCATTTCCGTTGTAATTACAAATTATTTTGGCCTGAAAAAAATGGTCAAATAGATGAATTTTCGGTAGGAAAGCAATGGAATTGCAGAGTATGGGGGAAAGAGTATTTGCAGCAGAATGTATACAAAAGAAGAGAATTCGTAGAGTATGTTTTAGCCTCGAATCTTTTAGATAGATCAAGACAAGGCAACAGTACTAAATGAACAATTTCAATCAGTTTTCACTTCTAAATCCCCTGTTTCTCTTAAATTCCTTGCTGATATGAAGGTACAGGATCAGGCAGATACAGGTAGAGAGGTTCCCCACACATCATTTAGCCCCCATAACCCCATGCGTGATATTGATATCTCTGTAAAAGGTGTTGAGAAGCTTTTAAAAAACCTCAACCCCCATAAGGCTGCAGGACCTGATCAAATTAGACCCATTGTGCTCAAAAATACCAGTAAAGAATTAGCCCCTATAGTGTCCAAACTTTTCCAGAAATCACTGCAGTCCAGCACTCTACCAGACATCTGGAAAATGGCAAATGTCGCCCCTGTCTTTAAAAAAGGTAGCAAGTCAGACCCAGCCAACTATCGCCCTATCTCTCTTACTTGTATCTTGTGTAAAACCCTGGAACACATTGTCTCCTCCAGTATAACAAAGCACTTTACTAGATCAAACTTGTTCTATGAATTGCAGCATGGTTTCCAGAAAAAAGGTCATGTCAATCCCAATTATTAATGCTTATAGATGATATCCTACAGTCAGTAAATCAGAGAAGCCAAGTAGACTTAATCCTTCTTGACTTCTCTAAGGCTTTTGATATGGTCAACCATGAAAAACTTCTGTATAAGCTGCATTTCTACGGTATAAGGGGTCAAACTCTTAAATGGATCAAAGGTTTTCTTGATAACAGGTCACAGTCCGTGGTGGTAAATGGCTCCACATCCAGCTCCATACCAGTCTCCTCCGGTGTTCCCCAGGGCTCGGTCCTCGGACCTCTTTTATTTCTTATATACATCAATGACCTTCCTGAACATGTCCAATCCTCTAAAGTCCGCCTATTTGCTGATGACACGGCCATCTATCTATCTCTGACTGTCGCTTCTCATTCTAGCTTACTGCAACATGACTTACACCAACTTGAACAATGGGAGACAAAATGGGACATGCAATTTAATCCATCAAAATGCCAGGTTATCCAAATCACAAAACGAAAAACAGCCATTCCAACACAATACCTTCTACATAACACCACATTAGAAACAGTTCCATCTGCAAAATACCTTGGCATTACAATATCAAATGATCTAACATGGAACAAACACATAAACAACATCACAACAAAGGCGAATCAAACACTTGGTTTTCTACGCGAAACATCAAAGTTCATTCAGAAAGGTTAAAGTCAACTGCATACAAGACACTTGTCAGGCCCCAGCTTGAGTACAGCTCCACGGTCTGGTCCCCCTACACAGGAACTCTCATTGACCAGATAGAGTCCGTCCAGAGAAGGGCTGCTAGGTGGGTCAAACATGACTTTGGCCGCATGTCAAGTGTCACTGACATGTTGACTTCCCTTCAATGGAGGCGCCTTGACCTTCGGCGTATTGACCAACGCCTGGTCATGTTTCACAACATCTTGCATGACCAGGTGGCTATCCCTTTCCCAAAATATATCATCCCTCTTACAAGATCATCTAGAACATCCCATCCCCATGCATTCCAACAAGTCCAAACTAAAACTGATTACTATAAATATTCATTTTTCCCAAGAACAATAGTCCACTGGAATGCTTTACCACCTGATATCATAAACTTGTCTGGCCCCGAGTTCAGTCTGGCTGTAAGCCGGATTGAACATACGTCTCCCTAAAATACCTTCTCTATTTTTAACCTGTTTTTAACAATATACTCATTTCCATTACTTTTATATTCTTTATTTCAGCTCTTTTACTAACATTCTTGTCAGTTGACGCGCGTCAAGTCTAGGTCCCCAGCAGGGGTTTGACTGTATGGAAGATAGATAGATAGATAAGTTTTCCCTACATCACACATGTTCCCTGTTCCCAATGATTTGCTTTTGGACATGTCGGACTGGATCGCGGCTGAAGTCCGGAGTTTTGCTGTCAGACATGCACCTCTCTATGAGGGTTTTATCTAGATTGAAGATGATTACTATTTTGTTACAAATTATGTCATTTATTCCGGCTGATGGAATTGCCTGATTGGTCTTTCAAAAATGTCAGTGGCTATAGTTCAGTATTGGCAGATACTTTGTTTCAAATTGTTTGCTTTCACTTCACATGTATTCAACATTATTGTGAACAGTCGTATATTAAATGGCAGTCAGTGAACCTACTCGTGAACACCATTACCCAGTTATAAACTGACATCTGCCCAGCTTGGATCAGCTATGTGAGACAGTGATAGGGAGATAATTTAATAGAAATAATTTAACAACCAATCTCCAGAAAGTTATTGACCAGGTGTGATTGAACCCAGGACCCCTCAATTTATCTGTCGGATGCATTTACCATGTTGACCACTCCACCAGAAATATGTCAGATATATCTGACTTTACCTGAACTAATGCATTGCACGGTTTCCGTTGTAATTCGCCAAATTTGTAATTGGCGAAAAAAGTCTTCCCCAGCGAATATCTTTTTTTTTTAAAAACAAAAAATACCTATATCATCAATATCATCCGTTTGCTAACCGTACAATTGGATGCCCAGAAATAGCAACATACAGCCTAATTGGTGACCACTTTATGTTACATAATTGATACTTAATACTGTCCCTGCCAACCCTCTATCCAAAAGTATCTCTGTTTCAGACAAACATGAAAATTGTCATTAGTCATTGAAACTAGTGATGTTCCGATTGTCGCTAGTCGCCGACGATCGGTTAGTAAAATGAAGGGCGATAATAATCGATTACACATATCCGGTCGGGGACGTCGCGGTAAAAGTTTTATACCATACCCAAGGGAGATAATTAGACTCACGTTATGGAAGAAACAAGTTCAACAACAACTGAGTCTGAAGAAAGCTTGCGGCTTTTCTCCCATCTGGGGAGAAAAACAAAGTCAATAGCTTGGAATTATTATCATTGACATTGGCACTCTCTGATTTCTTTGCCAGTACAACTTTCTGTTCATATTCGTGTTGTCTGTCTAGCACAAAAGCATACTCGGCCATCAGTTCTGTGTTAACAATTTATTTCAAAAACATCTTCTAGTCTTCTACCAGTTTCTGGCCCTTACCAGAAGGCCAACATTGTTGAAAACATGACCTCAGGTCATGGGGTCTCTTGATTTTACACAGGTTTCTATAAGAAAACCTTTGAATATTCCCTTTAAAAATCTCTTATTAGGCCCAATGTTTTCGATTGGTGACATGTAGCATTACCTATTTACTGTTCCAGCATTATAAAGGGTTAACCTCCCATAACTGTGGCAGAACTACTTCATGTGACGGTGTAGATTGTAGCGCCTTGCTTGAATGTTACTTTTGGTTCAACCGATTATTAATCGGAAGGTTATCGATTATACCCCATCCGATTGAACCGATAATCGATTGTGAAAAATTCAACCGATTTCTATCACTAATTGAAACATTGATTAAGGGAGCGGACTAGTTCATTATTGTCCTTTAGCATCAGGAAGATTTGTACTTCCTTATATGATACATGTATTTGCTTCCTTTTTTCAGGGTAAAGCAGAGTACTACGTTAAATGGAAAGGCTGGTCTACAAAGTGAGTACTAGGAGTTATAAATTTATTGTTCTACTTCATCATTTGTACTGCATTAGCATTGATGCAAATAAAATACAAAATAAAAATGCATACCTATGAACCCTACCATTTCTTGCGGGATACTCCCAGAATTCAAAGAGAAAAATAATCTACCGCCGGGAGGTGCCATTCTACTGTAAATTAGCAATTATGATAAAATTGACCTTTAACCCAGAATGTAAACAAACTATTGACTGGTTTTCCAATGTATCTCCACTAAATTGTATACCTGTCTGCTTTCATGTGTCAGTTTTTCACACATTTTATTATAATTGTTAATTGGTGTCTGTACCCATCAGGGGTTATTAAGTAATGGATTATGGCTAAGTAGGCAGAGTGTTTATCCTAGTCCATAAAATTAATTAGTCACAGGATGTAAACAGATTGGACAAAAGGAACAAAACAAGGCTTGAAAATAAGATAGTATTAACTATTACCTGGCAATCTTTTTAAATTGATTTTCTTTTTCTATTCACAATGTAAGAATTCATGATTACCAAGTTAATACTTTAGATATATATTTTTATTTCTATATGCATATTTTTATGCGCCCGAAGGGAGGCATATTAAAATCGCACCATCCGTCTGTCCGTCCCCACTTACAAATTCGTGTCCGGACTGTAACTCTGTCATGCATTGAAGGATTTTAAAATAACTTGGCACACATGTCTAGCACCTCAAGACGACGTGTCGCGTGCAAGACCCACATCCCTACCTCAAAGGTCAAGGTCACACTTGGAGTATGAAGGTTATGGAATCCTCTATATATGCACACATTCGTGTCCGGACTGTAACTTTGTCATGCATTGAAGGATTTTAAAATAACTTGGCACAAATGTCTAGCACATCAAGATGATGTGTCGCGTGCAAGACCCACGTCCTAGCTCAAAGGTCAAGGTCAAACTTAGAGTTTGAAGGTAATGGATTCCTCTATATATGCATATATGTACACATTCGTGTCCGGACTGTAACTTTGTCATGCATTGAAGGATTTTAAAATAACTTGGCACAAATGTCTAGCACATCAAGACGACGTGTCGCGTGCAAGACCCATGTCCCTAGCTCAAAGGTCAAGGTCATACTTAGAGTTTGAAGGTAATGGATTCCTCTATATATGCATATATGCACAAATTTGTGTCCGGACTGTAACTTTGTCATGCATTGAAGGATTTTAAAATAATTTGGCACAAATGTCTAGCACATCAAGACGACGTGTCACGTGCAAGACCCACATCCCTACCGCAAAGGTCAAGGTCACACTTAGAGTTTATAGGTAATGGAATCCTGTATATTTGCATACATTTGTGTCCGGGCTATAACTTTATCATGCTTTGAAGGATTTTAAAATAACATGGCACAAATGTCTAGCATATCAAGCGGATGTGTCGCGTGCAAGACCCAAGTCCCTACCTCAAAGGTCAAGGTCACACTTAGTGTTTAAAGTAATGGAATACTGTATGCATGGTTACTCTGTCATGCATGGAAGGATTTTAAAATTACATAGCACATTTATTGAGCACATGGAGAGGACACAGACTGTGAGGCACCACTTTCGGGGGCATTCATCACTTGTGAGGGACAGCTCTTGTTTGATTTATTACTTAATATAAACTGTGAGAGAAACTAATTTCACCAAATTTTGTTGAACTTACAACATTTGATTTTGCAGAAATAATACATGGGAGCCGGAGAATAACATTCTTGACAAGAGACTTATTGATGCTTTCAACAGAAGGTAAGGCTTTTCTTTTTGTTAGCTCACCTGAGCACGAAATTTTGACTGCCTAGTGTCCAGGGCTTCGATAATCTTCGGTTTTTCGGTTCTGGACCGAATTTTGACTTCAAAAACCGATTCACAAGTCTGAAAAGCCATTCTAAATCGGTCCGAGAATTTTTTACATTTTCGGTCCAAAATGTGTTCAAAATCACAATACACAGGCTCCTGTCAACACATACAGATCTGTTATTTGCCCCAAGGAACTTTATGAAAATTGGCCAGCATGATTGCCTTGATGAAATCTAGGTTGATTTGAATATGAGACTTCTGGGATAAAAAAAAGGCAACCAGGTCAAATCACAGAAAAACATTGGGTATGCAATAGAGGTTGCATTTAGCTCGAGTTTTTTAGGAAAAGGTGAGCTATCCTACTTGCGTCGGCTTTGGTGTCACACCTTGGTTAAGTTTTTCATTCCACCCCACTTTATTTCAAAACCATGAGAGGTATTGCTTTGAAACTTACCATACTTGTTTACCATCATAACCTCCATCTACAGACAAGAGTACATATCTCTGTAACGTTTTTTTTAGAATGAGGACCTTATTTTTACTTGGAGAGTGTATTGAGCTTGGTTAAGTTTTTACGTACCACCCAACTTTATTTCAAAACTATTACAGATATTGCTTTGAAGCTTACCATACTTATTTACCTTCATTACCTTCATCCGCAGACAAGGTTACATAACTCTGCAAAGGTTTTTGTCAGAATTATTTCCCTTTTTGACTTAGAAAATACATTGAATATGAGTAAAATCCATTGATTGACTTGACCCTTTGAGAAATTGCTTTGAAACTTTGAATACTTGTTTGCATCATTACCCCCATCTGTAGGCAAGAGAAGGTAACTCTGTCAAGGATTTAAAAAAAAATAAGGCTCTAATGAGTCTAATCTTTATTGACTTAGAATCTCAGTTCAGATTTTCATACCAGTCCACTTTTTTTACTAAACTGTTTGAGATATTACTTTGAAAGTTGGAATACTTGTTTACCATCATGATCTCCAAACACAGACAGGGAAAGGTAACTCTGACAAGGATTTCATTTGAATTATAGCCCTTTCGACTTAGTAACTCAGCTAAATTATATTCTTGTCCACTTGTTGACTTTTCCATTTGAGATATTACTTTGAAAGTTGGAATTCTTATGTACCATTATGACTGCTATTTGTAAGGGAGAGAAGATAACACGGTGAACATGTTTCTTGATTTGTACTTCAAAATTCCTAGTTAAAGTCTTGTGTGCAACTGGCACTGTTATGCACATATATCATCAACCACTTTAAGTATTAATTTAAAACTTTGCTGTAGTATTCAGGGATATCAAACAATTAAGTTTGAAAACTCTTGACTTAATAATACAGAGCCTTGGGGTTATTTTTACTGTAAAAATTTGTTTTATTGGCAAGCACTAAACAAAGTCAAGCGCTTTCCAACAGACAGCTCTTGTTCACTGGATGTTCTTGAAACTTGGTAAGAATGATTATCTTGATGAAATGTTGGTCGACTTTGAATATGGGTCAATAACTGGGTCACTTGGTCAAATAATAGGAAAAAAGACCTGGTGAACACAATGGAATCTGAATTTGCTGGAACTGTATTAAATAAGGTCAGAATGACTTCCTTGATTCCTTGTCACATGGTAAAATCATGGAAAAACCATGTGTATGCAGTAGAGGTTGCATTTTTCATTGGATCTTCATGAAACTTCCTCAGTATGGTGGTCTTGGTGCAATCTAGGTCAAGTTTGAATATTGGTAATCTGGGGTCAGAAACTACAAATGTAAGTCACAGGATCAAATAATAGAAAAACCTTGTGTATGCAATTGAGTCTGCATTTTTCTCTAGAAGTTTGGTTGTTTTATAGCCAATCATCATGTAAACTGGTCATAATGTTTGTCTTGTCTACCAGTAGTTCAAACGGAATGTTTGTGTTCATGATATATAGTTTAGGGTTGAATTTTGATCACATTGGGTAACAAGTAGGTCTCAGGTGAGTATATAAGGCCATCCTGTCTATGACATAGTATCATCATTTCGGGTCGCACCGATTATAGCCCCTTTAGAAGATGGTGGACCCAATAAGCACAATTACAAACAAACACATAGTGTCATAGCTTTTTAATGAATAACCCAAACTTTCATGTAACTACACAGACAAATATATGTGCTGACTTTCTTTGACTGACCAGTGGAGATTTCAGATCTGTGCTGGCATTTAACACATTTGAGAATACCTGCCAGTGATGTAAATTGCATGTGCTTGTTCTATCCAGAAATGCTAGGAAAAGATGTCTTTCACATTTACAGTAATTGTGATATTTTTACTACTCTGTTTTGCAAAGGAGTGTTAATTTCTGACTAAAATGACGAACTTGACACATTTAATTAGAATATCTGAATTGTCATGCAAGTTAATGAATGGGTAAGGAATTATTTTACCTTCCATGTGTATAAGATTTGTTTACCACAACCTAATAAGTTCAGGGTAGGGGCTAAATAAGAGCCAGTCCTGTTGGCCCAAATATTTTTAACTTCATGCTGCATACTGTAATTGAAAACATTGTGCATGTACATGTATACAGCATTGTACGTTATCATTGTAACATTAAGTTTGTCTACGTAAACAGGTCTGCTGGAATTTAATTACCAATTTGTCACCTTATAACACTAAATCATTCTGTGAAGGCACTTTAATGGGACTAGAGTTCATCTGCAGTGGCAGGGCTAGTTCAAGGTTTGTTATAACAAACAGTTGTTGGTGAACGACAGGTTTTATGTAACGTTTGTTTATTTCAGAAATCCAGATGGAGGTCAGAAAAAGAGGGGACCAAAACCAAAAAAGCACAGAAAGCAGGTATAAATTATTGTTTTAGTAGCGTTGCTTATGTTAGTCAGTCTATCCATGAAAGAATTGGTGTTACTATTTTTAGTAGGAGGTATTTAATATTTTGTCCAATAAGGCCATGATTATTGAAAGTTCAAGGCATTAGCTTGTTGCGAAATTACAGTTACACAGATGAGGTAATGTAGATTTTGCAAACAACCCAACGTAATTTAAGCTTGGCTATTGAAAGTATACAGGGCGCTATTGCACTGGTATCAGCATTTAAAATGCTGAAATATACTAAATGAAACTTCTAACGCCCCACCTGCCTTTTTCTTTTTGAATTTAATTATCAACCCATCCAATATCTGCCAGCTTATATTTAGCTATCTGTGCACAAAAGCTATTATGTCTTGCATTTATGAAGCCACTGGGTAGATACTTCTGTTACATGAATTTCAAAATGATCGAGTGATACAAATTTCATACGAACGAATTGCGGGTTTCCAAAGGAAGAGCATCAAGGCAATTACCAATGTTAAGTCTATGGAGGTTTAAATGTTAAATTGAAATTATCTGCCATATGAATTGTACCACATGATCATTTTGAAATTCATATAATGTAAGTATCTACCCAGTGTCTTCATAAATGCAAGACATGATAGCTGTCGTGCATCGATAGCTAAAAATAAGCCGGCAAATATTGGAAGGGTTGATAATCAATTAAAGATCGAAAAAGGCAGGAAGTGTGTTGGAAGTTTCTTGTAGTATATATCCAGTTACTGTCCAAGGTGTTGGCTTGAAAGTTGAAGTAGTTTATTACTGTCAAAATCTACACCATAACTCTTTTTGGAGTTTCAACATTATTTTGGTCTATTTTAAGTTAGAATTTAGGGTAAATTTTTTATAAAGTCTGTTAGTTTATACTAATTTATTTATTCTCGATTGAAACAGTTCTTACAACTTATATTAATCGCTCTGAGACTCATTCCAGATGGAATCAACCTCAGAGAGAGAGGCAATGTGGATTTAATTGTGTCTTGCCTAAGGACACTACCGACATGGCGATGGTAGGGATCAACCCGGGGCCCTTGATCCTGAGGCGACCGCTACCATTGCGCCCCCGCCGCCCCTAAAAGTCTGTCGCGATTACAATCAAAGATATTGGCTTGAGACTAAAAGTACTTAATTACTATCAATAAATTAATATTATGATAACTCCACCAATGAAAACAATCCCCTGGGCCCATAACTCTTCACTTTTAAAGCAGTTTGAATGGTTGAGTATAGTGTCATCAGCAGGATTGGGTTCATTTATTTAAAATTTTAATTAATGAATTCAATTAAAACGGAATATGTTCAAGTATAATTGATTAAATTTTAGAGAAATTAATTAATTAATTACAAATACATGAGAATGTTGTCATCATTCATCAGACAGCTCTTGTTTACAGTACTTTGCTGAAGTAGTCATGAACTTGATTGTTGACAGATCCTAGTACATTCAGTTCAGATTCTCTTGAAATTCTTACGTTTGTTTCAGTCATCAGCATCACATGACCTCAGTGACCAGTCGGATGATGACTCCGAAAAACCACACAAGAGTGGATCCCATTCCAGAGCCACAGCCTCGGACTCAGACAGTGATGACTCGGACAATCAATCAAAAAGTGACGATGACTCAATGTCTGATTCTTCTCACGAGTCTAAGTCAGCTGTTAATGATAAATCTAGTGTAAATAGTGACTCTTCAGATGAGGAGAGCAAAAAAGCCATGGACAGAATCCATAATGATTCCAGTGATTCAGTGACCCCGCCTCCACCAAAACTGACCCCTGTTAAGAAACGTGGTAGGCCACCAGGTTCATTGAATAAGCCCAAGCATTTATTGTTGCCTCATTTACACAGTTTAAAACAGAGAGGTCGAGGGGCTGTAGGCAGGCCACGTGGGATTGGTAGAGGAAGGAGCATAAAAAGGGGCTTCGGGCGAGGACTTGGTCAAGGTAGAGGAAGTACTAAGGCGGCTAGTTTGCTCAAAACTATTGGTAGGGGAATAAGTCGCTCACCTGGAAAGGTACTAAGAGGGAGGGGTGGGGTGAGAGGTAGGGGTATGAGAGGGTCTGCTTTGAACAAAATTAGAATGAAGTCTGGAAGACCACCAGGAAGACCGAGGAAGGTTGATAAAAATAACCAATCCATTGAAAAAAATACTCCAAAATCCATCAATTCGCCAAAAGACCTTAAATCCATGAAATTTTTCTCTCATTTAAAAGTGGAAAAATCCAGTCCAGAGAATGATAGGAAATGGGACAGTATGGGATCTTTAGAAGGTGTAAGTATATTGGAACATGAACCAGACTCTATGGATGATGAATATGATGAGGATGATGATGACGATGATTTCTACAATGGCGACAGTGACAGTCTGATGGAGCGACCAGTCGACCTTCGCAGTTATTGGATCCCTCCCACAAATGTTAAATCTTTACTCGATCAAGTGTGTATAACGGACGTGACCACGAATTCAGGAACAATTACTTTCAGGGAGTGTAATTCGGACTCTGGTTTCTTCAGTACGGCAAATGGTTCACATAGTTGATGCTATGTGCTGTGTGTGACATATCATGCATGTACCTGTTGATGTAAGGCTTGTAAGAAATAGAATTCTTTCTTCAAACACAAAAATATCCTAAAATGTTCAAAATTGTGGGTTCTAATGAACAATTCAGTGATGTGATGTCAATGTTTCTTTACAGTTTCCTCGTTGTGTGGTCAGTTATGTTGAAAAGGCTTGGAGAGCTCAAGATTACCTCCACAACAGAATGATACAACCAGTGATTTACAAAATAAAATTGAAAGAATAATGTACATTTACATATTACATGTACATACATGTCAGTGCATTAAGATGTATTATTGTCAAGCTTATCAGAACTCAGAAATACTTGTAAACATGATAACAATCTGTAAAATTCTTTTTGATAGCTCTCGGAAGTGTTGCACAAGACAGTGTGCACGAATGTTTCCATCTCTCTGTGACAGTGTAGATATTTTCCTGCCTGCGTTATATTTGTTGTGATCACCATGTTGTGAAACTTTTCATCATTTACGTCAATGAGAGGTCCTGTATTGTGTTCAATCATCCAAAACTCCTTATTTATTTCATACTCAAAATTCATCTATATTACTCACATTACTGGGAAATACTCGAAATAGTGTCCCTTCTTATTTTTGAACAGAGACATATTAAATAATGGAAACTGGAAGCTTCCTGTACACCAGTCAGGAAATGGTGTTAAATCCTGTAACTACAGTATAAGACTGGAAATTAAAGCAAATAAAGTTTTTCCCTTCTGCCTTTATCTTTAGCATTGATCAGTTATTTAAGTGCACATATTTATCTTCAAGCATAGCTTTTGATTCTTAGTAATTTCTACTTAAGTACGTTTACATGATCAATTTGGTAAGAAAACCTCAATAAATTTTATAATAGTATTTTTAAGTCATTATATAAGACAGTTGTTTCATTGTGACTAAGGAGTAAAGAGTGTCTTGAGTTAATGTGAGAGATAAGTAAAGCTTCCATTGGCTGTTATGAAATGTGTCTCTGTTTAACAGTTACTGGCTCAAATGTTGAATAATTGTTGTGGTTTCAACAAAATAGATGGTATTGTTTAATGTTTATCATGTCTTAATTATGTATATAAAGTTGCCAAAATAAATGTATAAAGTATATAGTGAGACATGATACATGGACAAAAGATAAGGTATTCTTTATACATGTATGTTGATTGTAATACTTGCAATCTGTCGTGTCCCTGTAAGCATTACTGTATTTTGCATTCTTTCTGCATTCACAAGCAATGGGGCTTCTGTATTTGTCAATTGTTATTCAGCACAATATTGAATGATATAAAAATTTACCTTTATTCAATCACATTCATGTTTTATCAATGTGCATGTGTTAATTAATAAGGCCTGTTAAGTATTATTACAGCTAACTTATCAACAAAACAGTTATTAACAGAATTCGTGTAATCATGCAATTAAGTTGTCACTTATTATACCCCCTGAACACAAAGTGTAGGGGGGGTATACTGGATTCAGCTTGTCTGTCCGTCTGTTCCTCTGTCTGTCTGTCTGTAGACGGAATCTTGTGGACACTAGATCTCCAATACCCCTGCTCAGAATTTAATGATACTTCACACAAGTGATAAGTACAATGTCTGTTGTGCAAGTCCTGTTTGGCCGTCTCTAGGTCAAGGTCACAGGGGCTCGGGTTAGTAAAATCTTGTGAGCTGAATCTCCAAAACCCCTGGTCAGATTTGATGATACTTAACAGTGATAAGTACAATGCCTAGTTGTGCAACGTCCATGTTTTGGGTCTCTAGGTCAAAGGTCAAGGTCACAGGGGCTCGAGATGGTAAAATCTTGTGGACGCTAAATTTCCAAAACCCCTTGTCAGAATTTAATGATACTTCACACAAGTGATAACTACAATGCCTAGTTGTGCATGGTCCAGGTTTCGGGTCCCCAGATCAAAGGTCAAGGTCACAGGGGCTCGAGATGGTAAAATCTTGTGGACACTTAATCTCCAAAACCCCTGCTCAGAATTTAATGATACTTCACACAAGTGATAAGTACAATGCCTAGTTGTGCATGGTTCAGGTTTCGGGTCTCTAGGTCAAAGGTCAAGGTCACAGGAACTCAAGATGGTAAAATCTTGTGGACACTAAATCTCCAAAACAACTGGTCAGAATTTAATGATACTTCATAGAAGTGATAAGCACCATGCTTAGTTGTGCATGGTCCATGTTTCGGGTCACTAGATAAAAGGTCACAGGGGCTATGTTAATCTCCAAGCTGACCGCTGGTCAAAATTTAATTATACTTCACAGAAGCCTTAAGTTGTGCAGGTCCAATAATCAAAGCATCAAATATTACATAAATTTTGAATATTGTGTCAGTAGGGTGTTCGGGGGGGGGGGGGGGGGTTATTCATCACCTTCAGTGATAGTTCTAGTTATGAATGTGTTTACGAGCAGTAAAATATTTGACTTTGGTTCCCTTACATTTCTGACACCCTAGCAATAATGGGACTAACAGTATTTTGGTGTCATAAAACCAACCAGTGATTTTGCATGTTGAAGAAAACAGACAAATACATTTATGTAAAGCCACTTTACTAATTTAATTGGGAAGATTTTGTAAACAGTCAGGCCAAACCTACGATGTTTTTATGTGTACTCTGTTTTTCATCTACGCATAAGTTTACTCTAGTACCTGTAATAAATGCATACCGGTAACTAATCAGATTTTTTTAAGGATAGTGGGGCAGGTATTTGTAAATAAGGTTCTTTAATTTCATTTACTTAAATTTTGTATGTTTTCCCATTTCCTTTGGTTAGACGTATTACAGTTTGAAAAAGCCTTAGAGGTGTCAGTTAAAAGTTCAAGCAAAACCAATTAAGCTTGTTAATATTAATGAAGCCCTCCTAGCACCAACCAGACTGGAGTTTGATACCTGATGAGTCACCACATAACAGTATTGTACCATGTAATCCTTTATAGTAGAGTAGAAACTGTATAGAACCTGATTGTTGTCTTGTAGTCAAATAGGCAAGAACCACATCTGCATGGGAGCTATTACTTTCATTTGTGTGATACTTTGTACCGGTACCCATGTTTGTAATGGACAGAGCTGTGCTGGGTTAAAGTTACGTCAGTTAGGAGTGCTGCGGTTATATATACATGTACATGGAGATGAAACCTTTCTAACAGAATAACAAGAAATGTATTGGTCAAACCATAGAAAAAATCTTTTCATACAAAACCAACAATCGTGTTTTATTTTATAATATAAGTGTAAAGTTTTCCCTTTAAATTGAATAGTATATTGGCATATTATATTGTAAAAATTATTAAAATTGGAATAGAACTCTAGAGGTTGAGTAGTAGCAACTGTTTAAGCTTGGAAATGGTGACTATGGCTGTTACTATTTGAATAGTTCCATGAATATGGTACATGTATAAGTAATAAAAAATATGGGAACAGTTCTGTGAGGAAGATAAAATATTGAAAGTTTTGGTAGTATCATAACTGATTGTATGACATGTATAATAAACACAACAGTTAAAAAAGTAATTACTATACTGTGTGAGGGTGTTGATGAGCTTTATTTGTGTATGCCAATATTGAAAATACACATGTAGCAGCTTTGCACCTAGTGTGCAAGAAAAGGAAAAATGCTTGAAAGGGTTCGAGTGTTTTGTTGTTCTTTAAAACTTAAAAGGCATGTTAATTGTAGTGCTGTGTTTGTGTGCTCCCAGTTATCCAATCTAGTTTTGAGAAGCCCAAATTCCGCATTCCAGATTGACTGATTGTATTTTCTTGTTTCAAACCCATACATTCCATTGTGATGAATAGAGGTACTCTTTTAGGATATGAGTAAGTTAAATAAGCATTATTATGAAATAGTTTTCTTGGTTTCACTTGATTTAGAACTAGGGTTTTTTAATTGACACATTTTTCTTTGCTGTATTAATTGAGATGTGGTACAAGGGTGTTCATAATGTTCCATTGTCCGTGTATTAGAAGTATTTCTTCAAATAAACCCAGATACAGGGATAACTATATACTCCCAAGTCAAAAAATTGTGCTCAAATCAGCCCCCTTGTTTCCTATTGTTGTATTTTTATGTATTGCCTGGTAAGGAAAACTTTTGAACAGCCATTGTACTAAACAATCCCTTACTTAGATAGCTAAGGATTGAATGCTTATATATGTTTTCACGTATTTATACCCACGAAACGAAGTTTGGGGGGGTATATAGGAGTCACCCGGTGGTTGGTCGGTCGGTCGGTCGGTCGGTCGGTCGGTCGGTCTGTTGCATTTTCCTTGTCCTGAGCATAACTTGAAAACTACTAGTTGGAATTCAATACAACTTCATACAATGGTCAAGTACATTGAGAGGAAGTGCAGTGCACAAGAACCATAACTCCATCTTGACTCATTACAGAGTTATTGCCCTTTGTTACATTTCTTTGTCTGGAGCATAACTTATAAACTACTGGTTGGAATTCAATACAACTTCATACAATGGTCAAGCACATTGAGAGGAAGTGCAGTGCACAAGAACCATAACTCCATCTTGACTCATTACAGAGTTATTGCCCTTTGTTACTTTTCCTTGTCCGGAGCATTACTTGAAAACTACTGGTTGAAATTCAATACAACTTCATAAAATGGTCTAGCACAATGAGAGGAAGTGCAGTGCACAGGAACCATAACTCTTGAGTATTTACAGAGTTATTGCCCTTTGTTACTTTTCCTTGTCTGGAGCATAACTTGAAAACTTCTGGTTGGAATTCAATACAACTTCATACAATGGTTAAGTACATTGAGAGGAAGTGCAGTGCACAAGAACCATAACTCCATCTTGACTCATTACAGAGTTATTGCCCTTTGTTACTTTTCCTTGTCCGGAGCATTACTAGAAAACACGGTTGGAATTCAACACAACAATGGTCCAAAGAAAGGGGGGTACACAAAAGTATTCACCTCCTACTTTTCCTTTTCCCAAGCAAACTTGAAAACTACTGGTTGGAATGCAATACAACTTCATACAATGGTCCAGCACAATGAGAGGAAGTGCAGTGTACAAGAACCATAACTCTATCTTGACTAATTGCCAAGAACAATATCTCTATTTTAGTTTTTTTTTGCAAGGTATTCTGTTACTACGAACTTCCTTAGTTTATAAAGCAGTCTTTCGAGGGTATTAATCACATTTAGTGATAGCACTAGTTTGTTATACTGAGATGAATTCTTGTCATGTGTAATAAATTAGTTAGGGTATAAAAAAGGTTTATCATGTGACCTTGCATGATCCAGTTGATGACATCATGTATTTTCTCTGAATTCAATGAAACTATAGCAGTAACTAGATAGAAATCTTAGGTATCATAATGGCAAATAACTGTCTTGATTCTGTAAATGGGCAGGCCCAGTTAGCTTTATTTTAGGGACTTTTATGCGATGGACACAAAATGGTGCCGATTTTATTGTGAGGTGCAGACATACCATACTGACATAGTTAAGCAGTTCCCCTGTCTTAGAGTAGACTCAGGATTCTGAAATCTGTGTCCTTCTCAGCATTTATGCTACAAAATAACTGGTTGTATGAAAGACGGCAAACATTCTTTCTTTATTAAAGACTTACCTGTAAAGTCATTATTTTCCAAGATTCTCCTGTTGTCAAGTGATTAGACTTACTAGAAATCACTGTAACCTCTCGCTGATTCATGCGTTTGAGCCCTGCTACCGACCATGTCTCTTTAATTATATTAGAAAGTAAATATTGTTTGGTGGCATAGCTTTGAAGCCCATTTGACCAAGTGACAATACTCCAGTTTAAAGCGCTTCTAGGGTAAATAGGTGACTTGTATATATTGTTACACGCAGTGGCTGTCACTTTTCTTAACCCCTTGCTAGAATTTGATAAAACAGAAAACATCAATGTAAAGTCTAGTTTAGCTGATAATAATTTGGGGTCACTACATCAAAGGTCAAGGTCACAGAAAATCATGTCAATGCTTTATTTCCTCAAACCAATGTTGGATTTTGATGAGACTTGGCAGGTGCCTAGTTGTGCATTTTAAAATTTATGTCACTCCTTCAAAGAAAGTCTAGGTGAAAGGGCTTGTCAATAGAAAATTCTGTACATGCTTCACTTTTTAAACCCCTTACTGAATTTATTTCCATTCACAAATAGATATCTCCCTTTCATTCCGATTGCAACTCTGGGGGATGTCTGCATTTATTAAAACCTGATGCTAATAACAAGTTATTTGTAATTTATTAATTCTACCTTCTTGCTTGATAATTCTACATTAACTTCTGTGTTAGAAACAATAAAGCAAGAGACATGCTTAAGAACTTACATTTTTTTCCCTTTTAGTTTAAATGTTGGGTTTTAATTTTAAATTGCATTGATTTATAGACATCCACACATGACCTTAGGTATGCAATAGAGGCTGCATTTTTCACTGGATATTCATGAAACTTGGTCAGATAACTGCCTGATTGAAGTCTAGGTTGAGTTTTAATATGGGTCATCTGGAGTCAAAAAACTAGGTCACTCAGTGAAATCATGGAAAACATTGTTTATACGATGGAATCTGCATTTTTCACCGTATCTTGTGATAGTCTAGTGTCTTTTGTTTGTCCACAAATAGAGGCTGCATTTTTCGCTGGATCTTCATGAAACTTTGTAATGACTGCCTTGATTAAATCTAGGTTGAGTTTGAAAATGCATAATCTGGGGTTAAAACTAGGTCACCAGGTCTAATCATCGAAAAAGCTTGTGTGTGTAATGTACAGTTGTAGTTTGCATTTTTTTCACTGCAAGTTAATCAAATTTGGACAGAATGACTGTCTTGATAAAATCTCAGTCAAGTTCAAATCTAGGTTAAAAATAACCTTAGGTATGCCATAGAGGTGACATTTACAATCCAATCATCATAAAAATTGGCCATAATATTTGTTTAGATTATTTTGAGGCAAGGTTCAAACCTGGGTCACCTGGGGTTAAAAACTAGGTCTCACAATTAAATCAAAGAAACACCTTGTTAACACTCTAAGAGGCCACATTTATTACCGTACTCGATCAAAGTGTTTTTAATGATAAACCTATTTGCACTGCTTTTTATACAGCACCTTTCAAATTACATTATTGGGCAGATCTGCAGTTAGGATAAAGTTCTCAGTTCTGTTTCACAAAATAGTGTTTAGTTGGAAATAGATACTACAAAGACTGCACAATACAGTACCTGATATTGTTGTGCATCAGACTTTTTAGCTCAACTGGCTATGCCAGGGCGAGCTTTTCTGATTGATGATTGTCCGTCATCCTTCAACATTTTGATTCAAATGACATCTCCTCTGAAACCACTAGGCCAATATTGATAAAACTATGTAGGAATGTTCCTTGCATGAAGCTCTACCAAAATTGTTCAAAGAATTCCATTCCATGCAGAACTCTGGTTGCTATGGCAACAAATAGGAAAAACTTTAAAAATCTTCTTCTCTGAAACCACAAGGCTTAGAGCTTAGATATTTGGCATGTAGCATTGTCAAGTGGGCTTCTACCAAGATTGCTCAAATTATGACCCCAGGATTAAAATTGACCTGCACGGGGGGTCACTTAGTTTTGCATAGGCTTATATAGGAAAAACTTGAAAAATCTTCTTCTCTGAAACCACAAGGCCTAGAGCTTAGATTATTGGCATGTAGCATTGTCAAGTGGACCTCTACCAAGATTGTTCAAATTATGACCCCCGGATCAAAATTAATTCCGCAAGGGGGGTCACTTAGTTTTACATAGGCTTATATAGGAAAAACTTTAAAAATCTTCTTCTCTTAAACAACAGGGCCTAGAGCTTAGATAGTTGGCATGTAGCATTGGCAAGTGGACCTCTACCAAGATTGTTCAAATTATGACCCCAGGATTAAAATTGACCCTGCACGGGGGGTCACTTAGTTTTATATAGGCTTATATAGGGAAAAACTTTAAAAATCTTCTTCTCTGAAGCCACAGGGCCTAGAGCTTAGATATTTGGCATGTAGCATTGGCTAGTGGACCTCTACCAAGATTGTTCAAATTATGACCCCCGGATCAAAATTGACCCTGCATGGGGGTCACTTAGTTTTACATAGGCTTATATAGGAAAAACTTTAAAAATCTTCTCTGAAACCACAGGGCCTAGAGCTTAGATATTTGGCATGTAGCATTGCCTAGTAGACCTCTTCAAAGTTTGTTCAAATTATGACCCTGGGGTCAAAATTGACCTTGGCAGGTGGGGGGGGGGTCACTTGTTTTACAAAGACGTATATAGGAAAACCTATTTAGTAAATATAACATTATCTAGTGATCTTCCACCAGGCAAGTGGACTTGTACCAAGGTGAGCAATATAGGGCCATGTTGGCCCTCCCTCTTGTTTTACAAGCTCTAAATTACTAGAGGTAAAGTAGCCATTGATAAGAGTTAGAATTGCCAAAATTGTTTCAAGGAATAATTAAGTGGTCATTTTGTCCTGTAGACATATTTCTTGTTCTGTTCAAACCTGTAGTTTGGGTAAGATAGATTTTATGAAAACTGTTTATTTAGAAAACCAATTTTTTTTATTTAAAGGGATATGTAAGTCAAAAAATAACTGAGCCTAAAATAAAAGACCCTGTTCACACAAACACATTGTTGAAAGAATTTTTGAAATTGGATAAAAAGATAAAGGAGCTATGAGAAATCTAAAATTAAGTAAATATGCAAATATATGCAAATTAGACATACATACAGCACTATGACATCACATATCCAAAATGGCCACCTTCATTTTTTGAAACTTTCAATCTTCAATATCTTTACATTAAATACTCCAATTTTAGATTTTTTTCAATAGTGTGTTCCTCTTAACAGGTTCTTCAATTTAAAGTCAAATTATTTTCTGACTTGCCTTGCCCTTTAAGCATACATGACACCAAGTTATTTAATATACATTATATATGTATATGTTTTAAATAGAGATCTCATTTTGAGATTACCAAAGTTATGATTGAACCATTTGAATTTACAGAACTTACTGATATATCTTGTGAACAACTTTTATTTTCTCATAACTGTATAACTGTGGACATAACTGACATGGTCACTTGTCCCTCATGTTGAGAAAACTTTTACTTTGAACTGTATTTCTAAAACCGTTTCCATGGTGATTGAAATACTACTACCATGATGGAGATGAAGTTGCCACAGACAGACTACAATTTATATAGAAGCTTCATATCCAGTGTATTGTTTCTGCTGTGCAGATGTCTTACATATTTGTGTTGTATAATATTTCTGACTCTCAATTAAAAACTAGATCTCATGTTTTTGTTTGAATTTTTAAATTCAGCCAATTGAAATGTGTCATTTAATTACTCATAACACTGTTTGCATCATGGCTTTTGTGAACTATCAACAGTTGTTGTGAGGCATCACAAGCAATTTTTAGCTCACCTGGCTACGCCAGGGTGAGCTTTTCTGATCGATGATTGTCCGTCGTCCGTCAACATTTTGATTCAAATGACATCTCCTCTGAAACCGCTAAGCCAATGTTGATAAAACTATACAGGAATGTTCCTTGCATGAAGCTCTACCAAAATTGTTCAAAGAATTCCATTCCATGCAGAACTCTGGTTGCTATGGCAACAAATAGGAAACACTTTAAAAATCTTCTTCTCTGAAACCACAAGGCTTAGAGCTTAGATATTTGGCATGTAGCATTGTCTAGTGGACCTCTACCAAGATTGTTCAAATTATGACCCCCGGGTCAAAATTGACCTCGCGCGGGGGGCACTTAGTTTTTGCATAGGAATATATAGGAATAACTTTTAAAATCTTCTTCTCTGAAACCACAAGGCCTAGAGCTTAGATATTTGGCATGTAGCATTGTCTAGTGGACTTCTACCAAGATTGTTCAAATTATGACCCCCGGGTCAAAATTGACCCCTTTTGGGTGGTCACTTAGTTTTGCATAGGAATATATAGTAAAAACTTTAAAAATCTTCTTTGAAACCACAAGGCCTAGAGCTTATATATTTGGCATGTAGCATTGGCTAGTGGACCTCTACCAAGATTGTTCAAATTATGAGCCCTGGATCAAAATTGACCCCGCACCGGGGGTCACTTAGTTTTGCATAGGCTTATGTAGGAAAAACTTTAAAAATCTTCGCCTCTGAAACCACAAGGCCTAGAGCTTAGATATTTGGCAGGTAGCATTGGCTAGTGGACCTCTACCAAGATTGTTCAAATTATGACCCTTGCATCAAAATTGACCCCGCACGGGGGGTCACATAGTTTTACATAGGCTTGTATAGTAAAAACTTTAAAAATCTTCTTCTTTGAAACCACAAGGCCTAGAGCTTAGATATTTGGCATGTAGCATTGGCTAGTGGACCTCTACCAAGATTGTTCAAATTATGATCCCCGGGTCAAAATTGACCCCGCACCGGGGGTCACTTAGTTTTACATAGGCTTATATAGGGAAAACTTTAAAAATCTTTTTCTCTGAAACCACAAGGCCTAGAGCTAGATATTTGGCATGTAGCATTGTCTAGTAGACCTCTTCAAAGTTTGTTCAAATTATGCCCCTGAGGTCAAAATTGACCTTGGCAGGTGGGGGGGGGATCATTTGTTTTACAAAGGCGTATATAGGAAAACTTATTTGGTATATAACATTATCTAGTGATCTTCCACCAGGCAAGTGGACTTGTACCAAGGTGAGCGATATAGGGCCATCTTGGCCCTCTTGTTCAACTACCTTTGAGAGTTTGGATCCTTTCAGTTGTCTGCAGTTCACCTTAAAACAGGTTCATAAATTAGCGGTCTGAAAAGCAGATGTATTTG